>JAUTXX010425804.1:0-12053 GCA_032273605.1 Panulirus laevicauda
GGTCCGTAGGGATGGGGCGTCGGGAGGTGTGTGTCAGCAGTATATTTCCAAACTGCCATATAAGCTGCCGTTGTTGATCGGAGATGATGGCCAGGTTCAGCAGAATGAGAGCCTCTTTGTAGGTGGTGTAAGATGGGCCCAGGAAAATTCTGTATGCCCTTTTATGCACTTCTTCCTGCTGGTGCCTTTGTGTGGCTGTTAGTGAGAAGGACCAGGCTGGGGAGGCGTAGGTGAGCTTCGGCAGAGTGCAAATGGTGTTGACATTCCTGAACTCAAAGGGTGGGACGCCTAGTAATCTCCATCGGTGGAGAAGGTACAGACAGTATGAAGAAGATCTGATGTTAGTGCTGACACGACTCTTTCAGTTTAAACCGTCATCTATAGTGACACGAAGAAGTTTGAGGTCTCTAACTAACCGGACAACATCAGGGCCCAGTGTAACGTCAGGTGGCAGGATGTTGTCCACACCTAGGTTGAAGTGCATCACCAGAGGCTTGGTGTAGCTGGTGGTAACGTCGCTGATTGTAGTTCACTCCTGAAGGTTTTTTGATGATGCTCTGAAGGGCACTGAAGTTAGGAGAGTTGCTGTTGAATTGATGCCAAAGGTAGAGTCGTCTTCGTACTTCCAGCGGTGGTTTGTGTCCCTCAGGGCGTCACTGATAAGGACGAGGAAGCGAAGCGGCCCCATCTTGGTGCCCTGTGGTTCACTGCAAGTTAGGGGTTGTAATGTCGAGGTGGCTTTCCTAAAGCGGACGGCTTGTTGTCGCCTGGTCACAAGGCAAGACATCCTCGTAGTCCCAGGTCGACGGCTTTCTTTATGATGATGTTATGGTGTACCAAGTCGAAAGCCTTATTGAAGTCTACGACGGTGAGTGCTAACGAGATCTTGCGCTTCTACAAGTAGCTGTAAATGTTGTCAGGGAGGCTGACAAAGTAGTGAGTGATGGAAGGAGACTTCATGTGACCAAACTGCTAAGAATCCACTGCATCGGCAATGTGAGCATAGTGGAACAAAAAATTTCATAGATGAGACTAGGAATTGTAGTGACAACGACAGGACTTGAGTTGTTAAGAGACTTCGGATTCACGAATCGAGGTAGAGTGACATATGCTGTCTCTTAAGCTGTTGGGCATTTAGACTGTTTGAGTGAAGCATTGATTATATTATGGAGGTCAGCAGTATGCTTGATTTGTAGGGAAATTCCTTGTACATTTTTCCTAGAAGATCTGTGGCTCTGGTTGACCGTTTGGTTTCAAGGCATTGAAGGGGCCTAGCTACCTGATATTTCTCCACTGTGTTTAGGGAAGATGGGGTTGGTAGGTATGCTGGGAGGGAGCTGATGTCGAATTGTAATAATCTTTAGAAAGTATTGGCAAAGTGGTTGTTGATCTGGTGAGCGGCCTCCTAATTGCTACGTTGGTTTACACAAGGAAAAGAGAAGAGTCATCGTTTGTCACATCCAGTTAAGTCTTTTGCTCTCTCATGCCACTGACTGATGTTGACCTGTTGTAGATGCTACACTTTGTTTAGCTAATGCGCCTCCTTCGCAGCTCGTACTTCGCGTTGCATTCTGTTGCGAAGGTGCTTGTAGATGTCGTTGTTGTGACTGCTGAATGCACGACTCCTCTGCTGCATAGGACGCTTGATGCGTTGGAATGACCCAGGAAAGGGTCGGCCGGGTGTAATGTTACCGTCTGCTGGGGAAAGAAGTGCTGGGAGACCTGGCTGCAGGATACATGATGTTTCTCCCGCATGATTTCAACATCTATTTCAATAGTCGCCTCAGACCAGTAATGCTGGGATGGCTACCCACCGAAATCTCTCTTTGCTGAGTTTGTAAGTGGCCCATTAGTTCTGGTGTATACCTTCTTGAGACAAGAGTTGGTGGGAGCGGAGGACCACAATACTGATAAAGGGGTACTGCGTCGAGGTGGAGGTGGGGGGGGCGGCTTGAGTGTCAGGCAGAGGTCAGTCATACAGTCAGAACCAGTGTTCTAATCATGCGTCGGGAGTGATCGATCTGCGTCATAGATGTACTTGTCCTTAGACGTTCGTGGTTTCTTTCTCGTTAAAATCCCTACATATCCCAAGCTGAGAGTGTGAGATGAGTAGGTATGGTGTTCTAACAATGCCTTCCTAGTGGGGTAGACCACACAGTGAATGATGGAGGCAGGTGGCTTTTGGGCGTAACTCACCCATAATACCCCCAGACCCTCAGGCATGTTAACTGTCAGCAGGGCTGGATGTAATTCTTAGCGACAAAAGAGAGCTATGTTTTCCCACACTTTGATGTACGAAGATGGTAGAAGAGAATGTAGTCACTCATGGTACGTTTTCGGAGGTAATTTGCAAGGCCTCTGTTATTGCATTGGCCTGGCTTTTAACTGACGTCGCTCCAATTGAATGGGTAGGTTGGTGACACTCGATGGCAACAGGGTTTGTAGGTTACACCACTTCTTAGAAACTTCAAAATGTATTAAGTGTTTAGATTTACCTTCAGCAAGTTGGCATCGTCTTCTCTTGGTAATCAATGTTTCAAGCGCTTTCCCATAACTGTGGCTGAGCATACCTATGGCATGAAATATGTTTAGCGATTTTATTACCTCGTAAACGCTGGTTATCCTTTTTCAGACGACAGAGCTCCATGCTGGTGTGTGTATGTCAGTGTCCTGGTGATGACCTCAGCCTTGACCCTGCAACCAAAGATATCGTTGAAGACATCTTCAGTAAGTCACCTGGTAAGTGTTGCTCTCACGTCAATGATCACCGCAGTGCTGGTGCCCGACTCTCACGCAGAACGTCTTATCTGTCACCTCCACTTATACCGCTATCACCAGCCTGCTCTCCATCTGATAAGCTGCCACATAACACATGACAACACGTCTCTGTTCTATGAAAAGATGAATATTTGATTTGGCTCAGGGTGTGCTTTGTTGTGTTGTGATGGGGGCACACCTCCTCTGGTAAACTGTGTTGAACTGCCACACTGGAACCTAGCTCCCCGAACGAACATTTTATGTGTTTCAATGCCACACAGGGATTCAGTTCCCTTGAAGAACACCTTTTGTATTGAAATGCCTCGTTGGGACCTAGCTCCGAGGAATTACGCTTAGGAAGTTGTCTCTTGTGAGCAACCGCCCAGGGTGGTACTATAGTCCTGAGTGAGGGCCGTTAGAGTGGTGCCCAGAACCATCTTACATCCTTCATGTTAGAATTACTGGTCTTACTTTCTGTCTCATCAAAACGGGACTACTGGGCGAGTCCTGCTATTTTCTCCTTACAAGCGCCATACACCTACTCAAACCTTCCATATTTCCTTCACATAAGTTCCTTTGCTATTTCTCGTCTGCGCAATCGTTTATATATATAATCATGTCTGAGTCCATAAAATCTATGGCCCCTAGTCCCCGACATCATGTGGGGTACTAAGAATCCCTTGGTTTCCGCCTGACTCTACTGCCAGTTAGAGGGAGGGCTCAGACAGTAGTCGTACCGGCCCCTCCCACGACCATTCCCTCTCTGACAAACATACCTCTTTTTTTCCCTCATTCCTCATTCTTGGTCTCTTCAGTAACCTCTCTTCTGATGAACATCATCGGCCTGGTACCTCTCCTGCTATCTTACCTCTCTCAGAGATCCACTTGTCTAATGATGTTATCAATAGCCCCTTTTTTATATATCAAACTACAATCTCCACTTAAGATTCCGGTTCAAAGATGGTGTCTGTGCTTATTCCAACATCAACACACTTGAGTCCCCAAACTTTGATGTTATGTGGCTCAAGGTCTGTCTCCTAACTACCACACTTTACCTCTGTTTCGCCTATTGCTCTCCTAATTCTACAAAGTTTATATCTTTCTTCGATTACCTAAACTCGTACAATGAAACTGTGACATCCTCTCACCCGCTAGCCGAGATCCTCTACTTAGGGAATTTCAGCCTTCACCATAGGGAATGGTTGAATTCCTCCCATACGGATGGTGGAGGGATTGAAACCCTCACGTTCTGCATCTTCATTAATTTAGAGCAAATCATCTCCCACCCCACCCACATTCCTGACCGCTGTGACCACTCTCCTAATATTCTAGATCTGTTTTTAACCTCTAGTCCAACCTGCTAGAAGTACACAGTCTCTCCCCAAGTTGGTTCATCTGATCACACTCTCATAAATGTATCTATTCTAACCGCATCTCCCCCTCCAGCAGCCCCTTCTATACATAAATATTGGCACCTTAACAAAGCTGACTGGAATAACGCACGGAAATTCTTTTCTGACTTTCCTTGGTTAAATTACTGTCTTTCTCTTATGTGGTGATGCTTCTGTCTCCACCAGACGTATAGTAGAAGTTATTGTTGCAGGCTTTGAAGCATTTATTCCAATTCCTCCAAGACGACCTCCTCTTCCAATCCATGGTTCAACCGCTCCTGTCCTGAGGCCATTCAGTCAAGGAATCAGGTATACCGGGACTGGGAAACAAAATCTTCCTCCGAATCCCACTCAGCATTTAACGTTGCCCGTGATAACTGCAAGCACGTTATCCGTGAAGCAAAGCGTCCCTTTATTCAAAGGAAGTGCGACAACCTCTCCGTGTAATCCACTGATAGGTCTTTCTGGTCTTCAGGTAAAAGCATCTCTAACAACTTCTGTCGCTCTACCTTTCCTTCACTTTTCCGTTCTGACTCTCCTGTAGATATTACAACTATGGTTTCTGTTTCTCCTTTATCTCTACCATGGATGACTCTCACATAAGCAAGGCTTATGGTATTGATGGCATCCATCACCGTGTACCAAAGAGTGTCTCTGAACTTACACCTGTGCTTGCTTGGAAGCATGCGCTGATCTATCCCATCCCTAAGAATGGTGACCACTGTATCCCCTCAAACCGTTATCCTGTTGCTTTGACATCTACCATTTCCAGAGTCTTTGAATCCCTCCTCAACTCCTATATCCAAAGACAACTTGAATCTCTGATCACCAGTATAGCTTTCATTAGGCGAGAATCACTGGGGATATCCTTTCCTATCTCACCAATATCTGGTCATCATCTGAAAGATTTTGGGGAGTCCTATGCAATTGCTCTTGACATACACTAAGCTTTTGACAGGGTTTGTCATCATGGTCTCATTCTAAGCTGCCCTCCCTTACTATACTCCCTCGTACCTAGCTTCCTCACCGGCCGATCTATCTTTGTGGCTGTTAATGGTTCAGCTTCTCCCCATTCCTCTATCAACAGCTGTGTCCCTCAGGGTTCTGACTTGTCTTCTACACTTTTTCTCCCTCTTATCTATTATTTCGTCTCCCCCACAGATAACCAAATGCACTCATACGCTGTCGACTCAACACTGCGTTCCACTACATCCTTCAATTCTGCTCATTCTTCTTTCACTCTATCTACAAATCGTTTCGACATAAGTTCCTCAGCAAAATAAAACTTGGACAAGATATCTTAGTGGGGTAGACAAAATCTGGTTAGGTTTAATGCCTCCAAGACCCAATTTCTACCCATCTCTCCATCGAAAATTACGGAAATAGCTGAGTCTGCCTCTAAGAAACTGGATGTCCTGTTTAGATGACGAAACTTCTTTTCATCTGCACAGTAACCCCCTTTCTACAAAGGATTAATCCATCATTGTATGAAGCACTGCTCTCACATCTGTGGTGACTCTGGCTTTGCATTCTTGCTTGACAGAGTTGAGCCAAAGCGGTCTGACTAATAAACTGTCCTAGGCTAACTTTCAAACTTGACTCTCTTGCTTTACGCCGCAATTTTGGTTCACTTTCCCTCTTCTGTGGGTATTACTTTGGTCTTTACCCCCGAGAGCTGGCTGCTTGTGTGCCCCCACCACTAGGTGGACCAAGCAATACTCGGTAAGATGCTGGAACACATGGTTACTGTTTGGCCGTTGGCAACTCACGGGTGGGCTGGTTTGATGTTTCTCTACACCTCGAATCTTTGGAACACTCTGCCTTCTCATGTCTTTTCCAGTAACTTTGATCTGGCACATTTCTAAGGACAGGTTTTTCACTTCCTCCAAAATTCGTAAATGCTTTCCCTTGTCTCCTCTTTTTCCCTTTCATAATTCTTTCTATATATCAATTAAGGTCCGATCTAGAAGTGGACCTTTATCGTGACTGGAGCCTCCAACGTAAAAAAAAAAAAAAAAAGCAGTGAATTAGGATTTTACCTACCTATTCAGAGACCTGAAGTCAAGCTGATCCACAGCACCTCAAAGTTGTTCTTACTACAGCGGAATGATGTCAAGAATTTCATAAGAACGTATAATATACAGTGACTATTATTACTCTCATGACTAGATTGTTCTTGATCGATGGTGTACTGGCTGGTGAGAGTATCTGATCATGACAGCTCGCCCCACAATCAGGAACGCCTGTAAGACTGGTGAACGAACACAAGTTCTTCTGTTGACGTTGGGGTCTTGGGGACTCATTCCTAGGTCCGGTATTTAGGTTCATATAACTATGGAACACTGACACGCCAGGTCATCGGAGAGAGACGCGGTGATAAGATACATGAGGCACTGACGCCTAACATCGTGCTCGCGAATCATAACTAATGGAAGAGAGACAAGGGAGGAGATGCTAGATGACAGGTGGTCCTGGTTGACTCAGGTTCATTGTTCATCTGGGATGAAATGACGAAAATAGAAACAGTCAGATCATGATTATGATATACCGTTTGTCACCGGTTGGTCCACTGCTTTCTGGTGAGTCTTCTGTGTTGGACGTCGATAAAGAAATTGTGGTTAAGTATGACTATAGTTGCTCAATGAACAGTGCAACACGTGTGTTTATTTTGGCAACAAGCGTCTGTGTACATTGTCTCTTTACTATCTCCTTGTAAACAACTGGGTATATCAAACATATATTATCTTTATACTAGACGTACTCTGTGTCAGCAGAGCTATAAAGCGAGCAGATACTTTCTAGTGATAAGGTCAGCTAAGACAAGGGGGGCGTGTCATCTTCTTTATCTTACCTGTTGCTGGCCCTCGCTCTCCTGGTGCCTGGACCAAACAGCCAGTCACATGTCACTACGTCTGCCTGTGGGTGTAACTTTGATGAGGCGCTTGATACTGTAAGTATATAAACAGCATCAACCGTCCCATCCAGTCTCCGTTCCCTGAGGAACAACGTACGCTCACCCTCGCCCTCTCTGTCTCACAGCTGTAAGTCTCACTCTGTGTTTACGATGATCTGTCACTGTATTAAGAAATATAAAGGAATTCAAACAACACCAAACCATTGTATCCCTTCGAGTGTAGCTTTTCTGAGGCTCGACCATTCATCACAATTTCTTATCTACCAAAGTACAATGCCATCAGTACCATGTGACAATCTTACTGGTATACTTGGATGTGAAATCTTACTGTAAACTTTTTGAAAATCAAGATAGATGACGTCCAGTGCTACACTTTCATCATACATAATCATATAATGAAAGAAATCAAGCAGGTTTGGTCAGACATGAATGACTTCGTCGAAAATTATGTTGAGAATCGTTAATTAAGTGTTGATCCTCTAAATGGTTTACAATTCTGTCTCGAATTATGGTTTCCATAAGTTTTCCAGACACAAGCGTTAAGCTAATTGGACTATGATTTCCGGGTAGTTTTTCCTTTTTTCTCTAACATCGATGTTACTGTGGCAAACTTCCATTCATATGGAATTTCATCGTAGCCAGTGACTTAGTGTAAAGATCAGTCAAGGACTTAACTATCTCATATTTCACTTCTCATTGCCCTTGAACAAAACTTATTCGGGCTTGCCTTTTTTTTATCGTCATTCCGTTCATTGCTGATAGTATATCTTCAACTTTTATGTCAATTTGTTACAGACGTTCACCTCAAAAATGAAACTAGATTAGGGATATGAGTTGTGTCTTTGACCGTAAATACGAATGTAAAATAATTGTTGTAATGACTTCGTTGTCACCGTTTTCCGTAATTAATGGACTAGTTGACTGGGTAGTGACTCTTGCTCCTAACGGAACGGTATGACTTTTTAGTTAAGGTTTCTCTCGATATTTACGACAATATTTGCTTCATATTGATGTTTACTTTGTCGTAAAAGACTCTTAGATTTACTATGCATATCTACATTTCATTTTCTTGTTCGCTCAGATAGTACGAGCGACTGAGGCCGTAAACAAGACCAAAAGCTGGCCACCTTTTCTGCCAAGCACCCCAACATCCTGACTACTACACCCATCAGGGAAGCCTCCACTTCCTGACTTCTATTCTCTCTTGAAACCCCAAATCCTGACGCTTACACGTGTCAGCGACTATAAACAATTTCATCTCTACCTTTAACATGGGCATCTTCTGTATTATGGCTTCCTCATATGTAAGGAAAACCTGATACCCGGCTTTATGTACCAGTCAGGAAATCCCAAACACCCAGATTTCTATTTCTGCCAGAGAATCCCCAACATCCTGATATTTACACCAGTAAGGAACTAACAACATCTAGGTCTCCTGCAGGATCTCCACCACCACCATGCCAGAGTACAAGCTCATCTACTTCAACGTCAGAGGCCGCGCTGAGCTCGCTCGCTGGATCTTCGCGTACGGTGGCATTCCTTACACAGACGAGCGCATCGAGAAGGTTGACTGGCCAGAGAGGAAGAAAGGTGAGTCTGACGTAAATATTCACTGAATTTCCTTAGGAAGGCACATTAAAGTCACTTTATGGTGACATTTTTCTTTTTTTTTTCCTTTAAATTCTCTAAGTCTTCTGCCTGGAAAATATATCATTTTCACCACGACCAGTCCAGTGTAACTACTTATTGCCTCGAAAATCTGGTCATTTATGGAATTCGCTTCCTCGTAGTTACCCTCTTGTTTGGCACAGATATGTGGCTAAAATGAGAGCAGTCTACATCGGTAAACCCAGTAACTAAAGTAAACCGACCCCAGACACGACAAATCTGGCTTTAAATTTTTACCCCCAAGGGGATTTTTCACCTTTCAAGACCAATATTTTTTCCCTAATTCAGTTTACAACAATATTGATTGTAATAAGCACGTATATTCTCACGTCCGAATTCCTCCTTCAACTCTCTGTATGTGTACCTCCTGTGAGAGAAAGGTATTGTGATCTGACCCTAGACGAACACATGACCTCTAGACAGCGAACAGATATTAACATTACCATCATCGTTTCCTCATTATATGAACCATTGACATGTAAGTGGAAAAACCCAGACCCCACATGAAGCTGTGCCGAGCAGTAGGCATGTGAAGTGTCTCAGGGGCCGACTGATGACGTGTATGTCCAGCGGTCAGATCCAGCCACTAGATCCAGGAGACTTGTTGTTCCCCTCTCCAGCGATAAGTTTCTGGGTCAAGTCCTACTGTACACTGCGGGGGCTTGTGTGACCAAGGGAGGATACGGTCACTGCATCCGTCATCGCCGTAACTCACCAGATCAACATTCATCAGATGACCTTGAAGGAAATCGTCAAGGCCATAACTTTAATTTCCCGAGTAGAAACAGTGACTAATTTGATCAACCAAGGGGTTAACGTACGTAATATGGAGATATAAAGATTCTGTTGACTGATAAAGTGTTTATCATATAGATAACGAAGAAATCTTACAACAAGCTAATAAGAAACAAACCTAACCTTAATCCTGTGTACCACATAGCTACCTGGCGAGTCGGTGGTTCTGGCCGACTCCACTCACACTTGACTATGTCCTACATACTCTGGAATGTCCTTCACTACATTGTGCCGCTATCAGTGGCTAGCTAATTGTGTAGCCAGTGCTCATCCTAGGGACGGTAACGCAAAAGGATTTGCAAAGATCACAAAGGATCTTTGTCAGGCCCCAGTGGATGGATAGATATTACATAGATCGTCACAGAGAGTTCATCACATAAACTTACAGTCTTTCATACAGTCAATCTATCGACTACAGGCAGAAAATGGAAACAATTGTAGACTTTCAGGTATCTTAGGATTATCATTAAAGCTTTGCGCCATTTCTTGCATAGACTGTTTCAACATGTCTCTAAAAGGCTCTGTTTTTCACTATCTACCATACAATGTTCTAGTTTGCGTCCAAATCTCCGGCCACAACCTTTACGGGTCACTGGTTAACATCTTCTGTTACGCCAAACTGTCAGTTGTGCCTATAGCCACGCCTTGATCTGGCAGTGACAGCTTCTTGTGGTCTGCTGATCTTGTTACGTTCTCCAGATACGTGTGTTACTTTAAACATTTCACTGCCGTAGATCTTGTTTCTAATATTGCCCATCTAAGTTTGTCTATTTGCTTTAAAGAGAGATCTTTGTTCTCTTCTAATAACAATTTCAAGTCATCTGACTGACAACCCAATTGTTATTTTCAAAATTTTTTTTTTAATTCAATTGTAAGTTTGGCTAAAGCATCAAGTTTCATGCTCCCGGAGGCCTATATGAGAGAGAATCCATAACAGTTTGATTTGAATCCCTCAACCAACATTGTATGAATGTTTTTCTCTGGCTTCAGAGACCAGTGTTACATTATGATCCTACAATGTTAAGAGCAAGTAGTGAAAATAAAGAATCAGAGATCATTAAACCGTCTGTGATTAACAATTCTTTAGAGACAACACTCTCTGAATCACCACGCAAACCTTTGTCATATCATAAAAATATTGATCAAAGTGTTTTGTCCTCATTGCTGGGAATGCCAAGTTCTTTTCGCATGTTGAGTGTTTTACTGGTCTTTGGGCAGCCAAGTATGAATCTTTATTTTGCATTTTTCAAATCTGTTCTTTGCTGTTATGTGGGACTAAGGCTGGGATGTGGCAGTCTATTAGAGATCTAATATAAGCCAAGTATACCACTCTTTCATTCTGATGTTTGCACCATAACTAGGATTTTACCCTTCAGCAACCCTAAGGGCTCTTAGATTTAAGTCTACATTGTCGATTTAGTAATTGCACAACAGCTACAGTACATGGGACCGAGACATTAAGGTATTAAAAGGAGAAGATTCAGTCAAGGGGTTTTTCATCAGTTTTCATGGTCCGCTCCTACCATTACCAATTCGTTTATTAAAGAGGCTCCTCACCAAGAAGCTCCTCAGCACACGCCTGTGAGAGTCTGTTGTCCTTCTGAATCAGGGCAGGGAACTAGACGACCTGGGACTTCCTTTGCTCCCTTTTAGACCTTCCTCCCTACTCTGACGGGAGGGGGGGACCCTTTCACTCCTTGGGCCCCACTCGGGCTCACCTGTCACCCTCCTGTATTTGTGTACCGTATCCACCGTACGCTCTGTACCGGCCTCCACCTACCTCTAGATATGTGCCTTTCACCCCTGCTGTCAGTGACATACTTTGTGTGTGTATATCCAGGCAACAAATATTTCAAAGCTAAAGAAAAATGTATATAACTTTAAGTTCCTGGATTTTTTTCTGGGGCCTTTGAAAGGGTCAGTTCTATACCTTACTGGAAGTAGAATAAGAATATCTATATATTTAGCCAACTCCTAGTTATGTGTTATAAGTTCTTTATAAATATGCCTCACCGGCTATACAAATGAAATGGGTGGGGTTGGAAACCTGCATCCACAACTTGCCTCTTCGTCTATGGACCCTTGCCTGGTCGGCTCCCTACCCCTTCCAGTCGTGCTCCTTCCTCACTCCTTCCTCCTCTTTTACATGTGTCCCGAGTAACAATGTTATCTGGCCGGAGGAACCCTCGCTCAGCACATCACGGATGCCAATGGAAACTCTTGGCCACCCGAGATGAATTCTGTTACCATCATCATCATTCTCACTGACCTGTCCTTTCTCCTTCACTGTTTCTGCTCCATCTCTCAGTTATTCTGTTTCCCTGAGTTCCACACTTACTCTCCTCTGTCTCCTTCCCTTCCTCACTCTGCCTCCCACCCCACAAGGCGGGAGCAGGAACTACGCCAGCACCCGGCAAGAACGGGGCGTGGTGAACGTAAAAATCTCCGTCTCGTTCTTACGAGCTGGCACGACAAGGGTGTGGGCGTGGTCGTGTGAAGTGGCTCCACACCCGCCATCCATCTCACCG
>JAUTXX010425915.1:0-12861 GCA_032273605.1 Panulirus laevicauda
GTGTCAACATACTACCAGTAACCAGTCTCAGTCAACAAAGAACTCTCAAAGCGATTCCTGAAGGAGGTAGGCGATACATCATCACCATTCTTGAATCTCCACAATTTGTCCATCCTTTGGGCTGCAAGTGTCATCTAGCGTGCCATTTACATATATCAAGTCGTCCCATCAAATTATTGTGAGGTATCATTCAGAGTGACCAGACGTTCCTATTCCTGCGGGAATCACTCTTCTGAAATGTGTAGGGGCGAAAATACTGGATGGAGGATTGATGCACCTCCAGCATCAAAAATTGGACTCTTCGGCCAATTTTTCCCCCCAGAGTTGTTCGTAGATACGTTGTCGTGGTTTTATAAGAGAATGGGCTATTATCTGAGTACTGGGTTCTTATTATTGTTAATGATATCTAAAAATGTGATATCTATTTAATGGTCGGACAATGAAAGTCAAGTTTCGCCTGTCTATTCATCTCATTGTTCCCTGGGAACATTTGGGAACTAGACAAGGTCCCAGTTTAGGAGAAAACAAGTATAAATGTCTCCTTTTTCAAAATGTCTACCATGAATCTATATGGATGCATGGAATTTTTTTTATTCATACTCATGTACGTACATAGTACAGATCCGATATGATTTTGAATAGATAATATTTTCGATGACTATGAAGAGTAAGAAGTTAAGAGTAACAGCTAGCCAACCCAAGCACTGCTCGCACATAATACTATTGATTTTGACATATCAAACTCTTATTCGTAATTCTTAATGAGGGTGTAATATGAAATTAGAGTAGTTTGATATCAAATGTAAAATGGCACTCAGTAATAATAAAAATAAAAATATTTTTACACCGTACCATCAAAACTACCGAAACAAAGGAAACTTGGAATGATAAATTTCGGGAAATGCTCTGACGCTTTTTGGAGTACAGGTTGGGTATCCCTTATCCGAAATACCCAGGACCATAAGTGTTTCGGATTTTGGAGAGTAAGTGAGCTTGGAAAGGAGACTTGTGTGAGGAAGTACCAGGAGAGATTGAGTGCAGATTGGAAAAAGGTGAGAGCAAATGACCTAAGGTGAGTGGGGGAGGAATGGGATGTATTTAGGGAAGCAGTGATGGCTTGCGCAAAAGATGCATGTGGCATGAGAAAGGTGGCATGAGAAAGATATACATATTCCAGCTGTGGAGTAGTTGTACATAGTTATTAAAGACTAGACGCTGGCCTCCGTCATCGGTATATGATCCTGCTTGAAAAAATAAACCTCTTTTCCTGTTGCTGTCGTTCTTCTTGGAATCCTTTCCCAGTGCAGCCGGTGGTCGTATGTAACTCATTGGGAACTTTTCCTGGTCACACATTCGTAGGAAATTGCCATAGCTGTGTGATTACTACACGGTGTTTCTTTACACTTTTTTTTCCCGCGCTCCTTATCGGCATTGGAGTGGGAGGGTGGGGGAGGTGCTTGCCGCTTACGTAATCGCGTTCCTCCCACAAGTTTCGGTTCAGCAAGCACACGATCCCCCTAGTGACTAAGAATCAGGTCTGTTGTTTGTCAGTCGTATATACTTTCGTCTCCTCCCACCGTTCACCAGTTCAAGTGTATCTTGATGTCTAACAAAACCATTTATCACTTTATTTTCAAGTAGTGACACAAAATACTCCGAACTATTATTCCCATTTTCTGTTGCCTTTTCTTTATTTTTTTCGAAATGATAGTTTAGGATCTGGCTGTAAGTGTTGTTCATCATACCCCGAGCTCTGGGATCTAGATGTTGTCTCGTTGATAAGTTATATTGTTAACCATTGTACTGACGATATACTTCGAAGTATTTATTTTTTCTTTTTTTCCCCCCTGTGCGTTGTCCACAAGATACAGCTAAGAGAACATCAAGTGAATGTCTTGTGGTAAGGAAGCTCTTCACTACACTTCGGTCAGTTCTTTCTTTACGAGATTTAAGTAATAACGGAATTTTTCCATTAGCGCTGGTTATCGTACTAAAGAGAATCTGTTTTCTCTCGATATTAGTTTTTAAAAAATCAGTTGTTTTAAACATTGTGATAAATAACACGTTGCTATATATTTCTTAATGATTCGTTTCATTTCATATCATCCGTTGGTAACATTCTTAAGATACTGGTTAAGTGTTTAAGGTATAAAGCATTTTATGAAGAATTTTTCCGATTTTTGAAGAAAACATTGGCTTGAAAAATACTTACAGACTAATATTTTTTCGGCGCAGTTACTACTCTTCAAGATATATATGGATATGGGTTCTGAATATTTTTCTTTGGCTGATTACTTGTCTTAATTAACCATTACAGTGAATATATAGTAATCAGTTACTTGATACTTGTCATTGTTAGTATTGCAATTTTTCATTACTTTTTATTTCTTTATTTTCAAGTAATGGAGCCCATCAGTATATATATTTTCCAGTTAAGAAATAAAGACTTTGACCCGAAAAATACCATTTACTATACTTTTTTTCTTTCAACAAGTCAATTTACTTCAGAATTTTATCTACCACTTTAATAATTACGTTTCTATATATACTTTTTTTTAATTCTCTCAGTCATTCGCCCTTAATTAACAGTTTAGAGGTCGTTAGGTTGATATTTAAGGTACTTATGCCCTTCACCTCTGTGCTTTCTAATTTTGTCATGTTTACAGATCTGTCTTAAAAATAAAGAAATTTTCATATTTTTCATATTTCATATTTCTAGAATCTCATCATAGGTGCTATTCATCCCGATGAATTTGAGGTGTAATTACTATAATTCTCTATTGACTAATTAGAGGTTATTAACCATGTAACAACTGCGAGTTTTAACACATTTCTAAAGTGTTTATAACCCATCGTCCCCAAGTGGCTTTTTAAGGAAATTAGATAAATATTGAAACCAGTGAACACCATCATCATGATGTTCTTCAGATTAAAAGCAAAAAAACATTAGCTTGAAATACCATGAACCGTACCTCGATTTTTAAAAATTTCTCATACCATTTTTTTTCCCCCTTGCAAATCTCATCTTTGAAGCGTAATAAAGATGTGGAGTGTAAATTGTGTTTTTCCGATTAATTAGTTGTTATCAACGACCATATCAATTACACGGTCTAAGACATCTGTTGTTTATGGGCCATTAGGTGTTCCTCGGTAACAATTTGAAGGATGTTGTGTTGGTGTTGAAGATAATAAAGCCTTAAATGTATTCTTTTTAATCTTTTTCTTACTTGGGCATGAAAAATACCTATATATATATATATATATATCGTTAAAGAGACGACCTGGAGTGGAATTTTCACGACGCAAAAAGTCCCTTTGCAGCTGAAGCGTGTTAGTTGTCCATAACGTTGACAGCGAATGAGAAGAGAAACCCAACCATGGATCACTGCAAGAATCGTAAAACAAACTGACCAACGTTATCGAGCATATAATAACGCAAGGATGGACCCATATCAATATCTTTATATATAGTAAAAAGTGACGGTAAAAAAGCAGATCAACGGCGACTGAACATCAAAACACGAACTCGACTAAATTCTCAAGTACCTTGAAGCGGGTTATAAACGTACACAAGAAAAACTGGAAAATCCCTTTCCTTGATCATATATACAGTCAAAAAATCAGTGAAGTAATTAAATCGCATTTTACCAATATATGTACATTTTTCCACCATTAGACTATTCAGTGTTACCTAATTTTTTATTAGCTAATGTTTCACTCTGAGTTGAGACTAGGCTTGATGTTTGCAAAGCTCTGTTGTTACTAAATACAGGTGAAGCTTCATCACCTGTGGATTCTTACCTAAAAGGCTTCTAAAAGAATTTGTCTTTGAGATAAGTGCTCCTTTAACACACATTCATGAGTGTTGTTTGAGATTGGGAATTATCCCTGATAATGGAAGGTGCTACTGTCACTGCTCTCTTTAAAGTAGTATCTCAGCTGGGAGACTTACGACCATTTTCTCTCTTACTCCTAATGTAGGAAAATTTTTGTAGCAGTGATGGTGTTGGTTGAAGTTAGACCAAACCTAGATCAACATCAGTATGGTAATTTGGAAGGTAGATGTTTGTCTCATTGATCAATTATATTCTTAAGAGTTTCTTTTAAAGGGCGTGAATCAGACCAAGAACATTGTACAGATTTTTTAATTGATTTTAGAGAAGCATTTGATTACATTGATCATTATGTTGCAGTTCGGGGACGTAAATTTTTTAGGTTGTACCCTAGGGAAAAAGTTAGGACCTATTATATTCTTGGCTGTGGTCAATAATATCTGTAGAAACTCAGACTTTCGTAAGATATATCGACGGTCTTGACTCCTGAGAAATTGTTGATTTCACTATTAAAATGACCTTCACAACGCAAAACACTTTACATGATCTAGACCGCCGTTATGTCACCGTCAAAACGATGCCCAAACCTTCTTAAATGTGAGGTTAGGTTTGTGTCAACACCTAATCGACCCGTTGTTCCTCCACAGTCAGTATTACAAGGATGTCACTTACCCATAGTGCATAGCTGTAAAGTGTGAGGTGTGCACGTTAGCTCGGCTCTCAGTTGCAATGATCACGTTGAATGTATCATCACGGACGCAAACTCTTTAATATTCATGAATGATTTTGATCACTCATTCTGGAAATCATTCGTGTTGGAGGGAGGAATATTATGAGACATTGTGCTCCGCAGTATACCATATTGTATGTTACCTTCTTGGTAATTAAACCTTGGATTATTATTATTATTATTATTATTATTATTATTATTATTATTATTATTATCATCATCATTATTATTATTATTATCATTATTATTATTATTATTATTATCATTATTATCATCATTATTATGACTATCATTCCTCACACATAGTATGAGAAACTCTGGTTTTATTTTTCGCTTTTTCTGTATATTTTTTGTTTCCGTTTGAACCATTACGGCTTCATGTCTCTCCCCCGAGGTGGCCTCCTGGGCCCGGCCTGGTTGGCTGATCGACCAGATCAGTAGCGAGGTCGCTCGCCGACGCTTCATCACGGCTTGAGGTTCTGCTTCTCCTGGTCGGCGACGGGCAGCGTATCTGTGGAGTGCACCAGTTCTCCTGCGAAGTAGTGGATGAACTCGCTGAAGACGTTTGCCTCCATGTTCTTTCCGAGACTGAAGAGAAGGAACCAGTCGCTCAGTGAAGCCCTCCTCATGATGGACTCAACGTCCTTTCTCATCTCTTGGTTCACCATAACCTGCACACGGGAGAGACGGACACAAGGCTTAGGTAAGACCTACACAGCCAGGCTGGGACGGAGTTAGAAGTTTGTGTTCACGTGTGGATGTGGCAACTGTAGATTCGTTGTATGGAGTGCTATAGAGAGGTGTCTTTACGGGTAAAGATGGGTGATGTTTGAAGGTATAGTCGTCTCGACATTGGTGTATAAATGTGTCTTGGATCTTGAAGGTTAAACAAAGGAAGTTGAATGTTTTAGACATGGAATGCCTAAGGACACTGTGTGGGGTGAGGGTAGTTGATCGTGTAAGGAATGACGGTTTCAGAACGAGGTATTGTGTTAAGAGCAGCCTGGTTAACGTAGTTGACCAAGTCAATAATGGTCATATATGGCGAGGATGTAACATGTGAAGGGAAAATGAGACATATAGTGAGAATGAGACATTTGGAGAGAAAACGTATGTTGCGGATGAGACATTTGGAGAGAATGAGCCATATGACAAGGATGAGTGCAATGAATCAGAAGATATACGTGTCACCAGTGGAAGGAACAAGGTGAAGGTGGAAGTCCATTTGGTCGTGGAAGGATGGCTTTAGGGTATCGGGACCTCAACGTTTAGGAAGGTGAGAGACAAGCATGGGACACAATGAGCTAGATCGAAGGGGTAAATAGGGATAACGTGGTGTCAGTGGCTTCGCCGGAGGCAACAGTTCAGTTTAATGATCGCTATTATTGTTTCAGAGTTATCTGTATAGTCCAGCTTTGGTCAATAGAACGGTTTATGTAGCGATCTTTTCTGAAAAGGGATTAGATATTCTCCAAAGGTGTTGTCAAGATACTGAGCAAAAAATAAAGCACTTTCACTATGGAGCGAAAGGCGCCGTCTGTCTGTCTTTCGAGAATGTAAGACCTACATATATAATGATCTAATGTGGATGATTAATCCTTTGGGCACCAGAGTACTATCCTTGAACACGACCCTTCAGCATGGCCTGCATCATCCTAATGATCATACAGTCATGTTCAGGGTAGTAGAGTCTCGTCAAGTGATCACAACAGCGGAGGACCATAACACCACCTTTAGGAAGAACGCTTGCTGGGTCCAGCAGGAGGAGGATGACAGACTCACCCTCAGACACAGGCGCCTCAGGAAGGGCAGGAAGATGGTCAGGAGTCGGTAGATCAGGAAGACGGAGGTCAGGGTCGTCAGGAGCACCAACCAGACCCACAGGAATATGTATATCTGGTCAGGAAGACAACCATAATGAACGTCATCATAATGATGATAATAATCATTACGATACTAACTATGATGACAATGATAATAATACACCAACAAACACAAGGAAATACAATGTACCATCTAATGATGAGGAGGAGCAAATTGGGTAGGTTTGGCGGTGAAGGTTGGGGTACTGGTAGCGTTGGTAGTAGTTATAGTAGTAGTGGTAGTGGTAGTAGTGGTGGTAGTAGTGATAGTGGTGGTGGTGGTAGTAGTAGTAGTAGTAGTAGTGGCAGTGGTGTTATCATCAGTAGTGGCAGTATGAGAGAGGGGCGGCGGGGGTCAGTGGTGCTGTGCTGACCTTTTCATTGATGATGTTGGTCGCGATGAGGCACATGACGTCACGCACCTGGATGGTGCCTGAGGAACCGAAGCTCCTGAAGGTACATTTGGTCATCCTGGGGAAGACGTAAGACATCGGATCCGTGCGGTTCTCGGGGTCCAACCCGGCCACCTCAAACACCTGCTCACAAACATACGTTAGACTCCCTTCCACCTCCCAGCCACCTTGGACGCTTGTTAGCAAACTTAGCTTAAGCTGTAATTCACTTCCCAGACACCCGGAAATACCTGCTCACAAACATTAGCTGCTGAACTCTGACGCAGATAACTTATCTAAAACCTTGAGGATAAAGTGTCTGTGTCAACTGATGTGGCACCTGACACAGGTTGTGGCACCTGACACAGGTTGTGACACTGACACAGGTTGTGACACTGACACAGGTTGTGGCACCTGACACGGTAGACACTAAACAGAAATAATTCTGAATTTTCCTCCACACACCTGAATCACATCGTTATAACAAGATAATATAAACGTCCACATTATGAACATTATACAACGGAGCAAGTTATTAAGTCGCATAAAATAACTGAAGGACAAGGTTGTGTTAGGGTTGTTAAGAACTCTAGTGATTTGTTTTGTGTAAGATGTAACAACCAACATTGTACCCAACACGAGGCTTCTGGAGGACTTACGTCGGCGCCGTATGTGAGGAACTGACCACCGAGGAACCAGTCGGTGAAGAAGACAGTAGCCACCACGACGCCCAGGTTGAGGAACTCACACAAGAAGAACTTGTAAGCCCAGCTTCTGTGACCGTTCATGTGGTGACTGACGTATTTAGACAAGGTATCGAGCCTATGAAGAAAAAAAAATCATGCTTGTTGGCTGATGGTTTTAATGGTTGTCTTTTCTCTAGTTGATCACCGAGTCAGGATTGCTCACTGTATGTTCTACATGATCACTAAACTGTTCTTATTCTTTAGTCATGTTAACGTTGTTTAGAATCTTCATACAGTTGACAAGATCCCTCAAGCAAACTTCAGGTGTAACAAATATGGTAAGGAAAGATGCTACCAGCTGATGGTCCCACACACAGCCTATGTAAACCCAACTTACTTTTTTTCTCGGTCGAAATAAATCTTGAGGTCGTTACCGAGATAATCACGTATGGAGAGGTCCTGGATGACCTCCTTGAAGAGGCCGCCTTCCCACACCTTCCACAGCCAGTGAGGCACGTAGAACATCAAGCCCTGGCCACAGGAGAACATCACTAAAGTCAAGGATCAAGATCTAAGCTGCGTGGGTACGCAGCTGGTCACAAGAAAACATCAGTGATGATAGTATCGTCTTCCTTCCTATTGGTTCTCACTTGCAATACGCACCAGTAACTTCCCCTCACTACACGGGGCCTCCCGCGCCCTCACAAGGATCATCATACCCGAGGCAGGTGTCTCATCTTAGCTAAAGTTCTAGTTATCTTTGTTGCTCCTAAGTGAATGATGAAGATTTTGAGAGGAGTAAAAAAGGTCTACCATACGTATACTTCATGTCTCTTTCTGGCTCAAGCTCTAAGCCATCTCAGTCACATTCTTTACACCTGAACAACACTTGCACGGAACACTGGGATTGTTAACAACCGTCACAACATCAAGGGCATCATGGCTATCCAGTGGGAGGGTCTCAGATAATTCCCTCATCCCTAGAAAAATATGATCCATCATATTTTCATCTGTTGAGCAGTTTGTAAATTTACACTAACCTTAGAATGTCAAACCAAAAATATATCAAGCTGCTTAAAAGACAATAAAAGATTGATTAACGATTTATTAAGAAAGAATTCTGCGAGTTTACTTGGACAGTAAAAACTCATCTGAAAGTGATCATATTAACCTTATTGTGTACTTATAACATTAAAAGGATGTCAAATGAAACATATTCTATGTCTCAGTACCACACTGGCCTGGGACCATTGATAATGATTACTGACCAACTTGTTTACATAAAGTTTACCTGGACGAAGAGGACGAAGGGAACCCACTGATAGTAGGTATGGTAGGTGGTGGGTTCGTGGCCTTGTTGTGGCCCCACGCCGGGATGGGGAACCTCCACCCCAACTTGTAGCCCATGAAGCCGGTCCACTGTGAACGTGCCCATGATGAAGCAGTAGTTGTTGACCACGTCGTTGAACGAGGCCGAGCCAACCCCGGTCATACAGTCGATTTTCTTACCTTCGAATTATAGTTTCGAAGAAAACAGTTAAGAAATCCGCTTGTAATTGTAAGTGAATGATGTGTATCATATGTGTATTGTTTTGTTTCGTTTTGGTAACAAGTAGTTCAACGGTCAAAAACCCAAATCTTTTCCATACAAACTAAACATACATCATCCAATACTTGTCGCTTTAGAAGGAGGTAAAGTTCTTCATGTGTCCCCACATTTGTAAAGGGATGCATCCGTTATTTTCTGTATGATCAAGTGATATATCATCACACGCAACTGTTTATCCAAACTGAACAGTATGAGAACTTACCGATGATATTGTGGAGGCTGGTGAACAACATGAACACCATGTAGATAATGATGAATGTGCAGTGGTAATGTAGATGATGAATGTGAAGTGGTAATGTAGATGATGAATGTGTGTGTAGTGGTAATGTAGATGGAACTCTAAGTTGATCTGCGATAGAGCTTTCAAAATCATTGTGAAGGCAGCTCAGGCATTCAATGATCCTACAGGGACTGGCCAGCTAACCCCCTCATCCTGTGTAGGCTGGACAGGCAGGCAGGTAGGTCGAGGTTAGCGAGGCAGACGTGATAAATCACATTATCAGATTCAACAGATCTTGAGGATTTCGGCAAATCCGACGGTCGTTGCTTGTCTCAAATTCTTCATAGCGACTTGACTACTCTTTGAGATCCTAACCCAGAGTAAGGACGTCTTAGGAAGGGATTCGAATCACTGATAATATCCAATAGTGATAGATAAATGTTTTGATTATTTTGTATTCGTGGTGTTCACTACAGAGATTCTATTATATCCAAAATGATAACTGCCGACCTGTCCCATGTGCCATTAATGACACTCCGGGAACACACACTGCACCAGCTCCAATATGGAGACAGTAAGACCTGGGTGTCATTAACATGAGGACGTGCCAAGCTGTGGTACACCCGAGTGGCACACCCACCACACTTTCCATACGAGACCTCACAAGTGTTGTATAATAACGCAATATGGAGAGACTAATAACTGTTGAACACTTTCAGATCTTATCAGTTGAATAAATTCAGTCATGCTGACAAATAATCACTCATTACTGTCACTCTGTGGATGTTGATGACAGTAATAAAAGATGGTAAAGCAGAGTTGACCACAGCTGAGGAACTGTACAAAACGTATACACCTGCCGGAATGAACGAGTCATGGTAAACATGTGTGGTTGAGAACGTTGTATCTCGTGTTGTGGAGTGCAATATAATGCACGATACAGGTTAAGGTCAACGAGTTGGGTAGTTTGCAGATTCTTTGGAACTCAAAAACATACCGTGAGTATCTGGTTATTGAATTAATCAGTTGCTATGGGGTGGCTTATATAGTTGAGTTATAGTGTTATGGTGATGTGCTGTTCCATTGTCCTAGTTGTATATCGGATCTTGGGAATGGATATTTGGGTTTTAAGCATGTCAACTGACACGGTGATTTAAACGGTCACAATCAAGTTATAACCACCAATCAAAAATCTTGAACATCTTTAAGTCTTTAAGATCATTCTAAGACCACGCGCTCTCGCACAATATGCGTTATTGGGGGGTCGAGTATAGTGAACACACACACACAATTTTCAGAATATATGGTTGTGCAGCGACATTGAGTGAGCGGTACAATGCAGTGATTGTAGTAGATTTGATCTCATTGCGAATTGATACATTTGGTAGACATCACAATACATTCCTGCACATTGAGCGATGTTTGGTTACTGGTTCCTCACCAACAACATGATTGTGAGTGTACAGGAGGAGTGAATCCTGTTGTTGTGCTTACAAATGTTTATGAACAAAGATTGGATGAAAATATTCCATGCTTCTGCTTAAAGATTGTTGAGTTCCTCAGCCATCATATTACTATTACGTAAAGGCTTTTCTCAGGATACATTATGAAAGAAAATGACTGAACTTCCCTTGTTATGTATTTAGTAAACGGAATAGCGTTGATATATCCATCTTGTAAACGTGGTACAATGAACATCAGGAGAAACGGCCCAAGCAAGTGTAATCTGTAAGTCTAAGATAACAAACTAATCGTCTCCATTGTTTAAGATAAGAGAGTTTGATTACATCTTTACTGTGATTTTGTTGCTCCGAGGCCAATTAGTAGATAAAGCACACCCCTGAGTCTATGAGGAAATGACAGTGATGTTGCCTACCATCACGGCAGATATGGTATTGGTAGATCCTTATGTGACTACAATAGGAAAATCAGATTCAGTAGCCGACGAAATATTAAACTAAATTTCCACCAGAACTACTCGGCCTCCGCACTAGCATCAAGTAGTGACTATCACAAGGTTTCATGAGCGTCTCTTGTAGGAATTGAAAGCAGTCGATCGCTGTGTGGCCATCAAGAAGGAAATTGTTACACAAATATAGAGAACCAGAGTTTTTTAGGTAAATCTGTAGATTCACCAACCATGAACAAGTAGATGGTAGACTTACCTACTATGTTGTAGAGTGTAGCGAGCAACGCGGACAACATGTATATAACGTATGTGTATTGATAGTGAAGACGGAAGACAAGGTTCTCCACTGCAGGCTTCACCTGCACCTTCACTCTAACTTTCCGAAGCTTTCCGAAAACCATCGTTATTTCTTTCTTCTGATGCTTAAATCACAAACAAGTTAGACGGGTCTATATATTTCGTTCTCCAGCCAAATTGATTATGATGACACCTAGATTTCATTCCACGATCATGGAAAAGTGTTCAGAATTTGCTTGAGGGTTTCTCTTGAACGAAACCTGTGATACAGGAGGATCCTGAATATATGGGAGAGAGTCCAAGCTGCCGCGCTCTCTGTGAAACCAGCAAGACTACAGCTGGACGACCGACCACTCTAATACCCTAGCAAGAGTAATATCTAATCATATCTTGATCTGGACTATAATGTTATACAACATGAGCATCATTCAAAAAAAGATAACCACTCTCGCTCTGGTATCTAGAGGCATAAAAGAGACGGTAACAAGACCAAAATCATTGAATTTCTTCTCCAACATAAAAATATACAATGTTAAAGTGATTCCAATTTTCTTCGACCAGTCACTTAAAACTACCAAGACTACAGAGATTACAAAACTAGAATTGATTAGATCAATCTATCTTTACAATATTATGAACACAAACGATATATAAAACTGAGCTGGTTAATACTTAACATATTTACATTTTGTGTACAAAAAACCAAAAGACACAGAATAATAAAGAAACAGTTGGAAATAAGTTTGTCATCGTGATATCACTAAGGCTTTGCAACGAAATCTTCATTTTGCATCGACATATATTTTTCTGTTACCAGTGTAATATCAAAGACATTCAGGTATGTGTCCAATTCATCCAGTGAATCTCTCAACGCATCACTATGGTATGTTGATGAGCATGTTAGCTCTGACGACATCTATAATGACTGTGATATCATGAAGTGGTACTAGAGTCCGTCCATATATACAGCACATGATAACTGTGATCAACTGATTACAACTAAAAATTACAGTAGAAGACCTCGCTTGATCTCCTCAACCATACACTGCTACCATCACCCACACGGGGCGGGGCGGAGTGGGGCGGGGCGTGGGCGTTGTGTCTGACGGTAGAAGATGGGTGTGAGAGAATAAGGCAGTTCTTTGGTCTTTTCCTGGCTCTAGCTCCCCAACGCGGGATACGGCGCACAACGTCTTTTCGTTGTATATCAACTGACCGTTACATTTCTCTCTTGTGTCTCCCCTGGTGGTGTGATTATTACACGAAAGTGCACTTGGGAACTTATTCTATTTCACTTTCCCCGCGGACTCATAGGAATATATA
>JAUTXX010426026.1:0-12860 GCA_032273605.1 Panulirus laevicauda
TCCTATTCAAGTAAGAAAAATCATGTTATAAACAAATATTATACCAGCCTTCACAGTAAATATATAGAGTGTGGGTGGGTTGAGTGAAAACTGGGAACAGATTGTGGAGTTGTGTATGGAAAAAGGACTCATAATTAGTAATAAGGTTTGAAAAAAGGGGTATGCTTAAGCAAATATGGTAAGTGGGGTTGCAGCATTCAAAAGCCATTCCTGGACTGAGTTCACACTGACAGATATGTACACCAAAGATTGTTGGATGCGAATTTGCTAAGAGGGGCAATAATAAGGTTGTCTGATAATTTCATAGTGAAGGTGAGTGTGAACAATTGTAATGGATGTAGGAAAGGAGAATATGACAAAGGTAGAGAGGTGGTGGTGAAAGCAAGTGAGCATGTGTGCTAAGATGATAAAGACTGAGTGTGTCTTAAGATAATAAAGATCGAGTGTATGTAAAGGTATTTACGACTGAGTGAAGACCAGCATAAAGTAAGAATAAAGGAAAAAAGGGGAGTATGGGAAGAGTGGAAGGTACTTAAAAAAGCATTTCTTACTTTTGTGGGTGATATGTTTGATATGCGTGAGATAGGATGTGGACTTCTGAAAAAGGGTAGTGAATCGGAAAAAAGAAATAAAATATTTTCTTTTCATATTTGTTTGCCATTTCTTGTGCTAGCACAGTAATGCTAGAAACTGAAGAAGAAGTGGTCTCTCTCACTCACATCCACTCTGTAGCCATTGTCTAATGCACCAAATCCACAGCCTCCAAAGACACAGTTTCCCCTGGCCTCTTAATATGCCCTTGTTCATTCCAGTGACAGCCAACTGTGCCCTACACAACACTCTAATTCACTTTATTCCATGCATACCTTACACCTTCCTGCATGCTTAGGCTCCAAGTACTCAAAACTTCTTTCATTCCAACTTTCCATCTCCAATTGGTTTCCCATCTCTACTTGTCCCCTGCATTGTCGATTCACAGACCCTCTTTGTCAACCTCTCCCCACTCCAGGAAGTTGAAAGTATATGTAAATAAAAGCATGGTTATTAGGTTTTGCAGAGTTGAGGGAAAGGTTACTTGGGATGCAAGTTTGAATGGAGTAAACTTGGTGGAAGTGGGGGTACACAAGGCATCGAATGAAACCATGGAAGCTGGAGAAAGTCATAGGATGGGCGAGAGGGGTGAAGGTTCTGGGAGTGCTGAGGAATGTGTGAAAAGAGAGTACATTATCCTGGAGGACAAAAATGGCGATGTTTAGAGGTACAGTAGTCCCAACAATATCACTAAGGAGGGTGGGTGTGTTGACATAAAATATCTGAGGACTATAAGTGGTGTGAGGTGGTTTGATCAAGTAAATAATTGAGGGGTAAGAGAGAAGTGTGGCAATAAAAAAAAAAAGTGTGGTTGAGAGAACTGAAGTGGGTGTGCTGAAATTGCTTGGACATATGGGGAGAATGAGTGAGGAAAGATTGACAAAAAGGATATATGTGTCAGAAGTGGAGGAAACAAGGAGAACGAGGAGACCAAACTGGAGAGGGAAGGATGGCATGGATCCATCTGACCACAAGTACATTGCCAGCACTGTGAAGTTCCCTACTTCACTTATGGTGCATAACTGCTTCAATTATTATGATGATGAGTACCTTGTAATGTTACCAAAGAACGAAACTATGAACAGGCATAGTTACTTTGAGCTTCGGTGTGAACATCTTCCATATTTGTTCAAAAAGTGCAAAGCCATGGTAATCATGCAAGATGGGGTTCCTGTCACATTGCCAAGTTAATCATTGACTGGCTCAAGGATTGTGCAGTGGAGTTTCAGCAATGGCCCGGGAATTAACTGGATTGGAATCCAATAGAAAGATTGTAGGCATTTAAAAAAAATGAAATTACATAATGGGGATAATTTGTTGCTACCTAAGCTGGAGGCAGCCATTTTTGAAATTTGGACAAAAATGGATCCTAAAAGCTTTAGAACCTTGCTGATTCAGTTCCTGGTCATATCAAAGAGTGTATAAAGAGGAAAAGAAATCCAATAAAGTACTAATTGGTGGTGAAAACAAGTTTCATGGTTTTATTTCAATTTCATCCTTGGTGATTGTGCCACAGCCCCCTCAAACCTACTTCACTGGCAGGCACTGCATTTGTCAAAGTGAAGGGGAAAAGGAGAAGGGGGAGACTGAACTAGAGATGGAAGGAAGGAGTGCAAAATATTTCAAGTGGTCAGGGACTAGACATGTAGGAGGGTGAAAGGCACATGTGAGATAGAATGAGTTGGATGGTACGATATGATAAATAGGTAGTAATGTGCAGTTATCAGACTCAACTGGGGGAATGAAGTGGACAGGGGAAACCAAGGAGAGGATTGCGGAGCCTGGTTGTGGGAAAAGAGTTGTGATTTCAGTGAATTGCACATGACAGTTAAAGAATGGATGCAGCTGCTTCTCTGTCTATTCCTGGAGTTACCTTGCTAATGTGGGAACATGAACAAGGATGAAAGAAAGAAACAATTAATAAAAGAAAGTCTCCAAGCAAAACTGTTTGGTAAACAAGACCTCCTTATTGATGGATATCCTGTCTCATCAGTACAATGTGGGCAGTCAAATCTGCAAAATCACCAAGCTTAAAGTTATACAAAAGAATGATTTCCACATCTATACATACTACTGTTCCTTAGGACACTTCAGACATCATTAAGACTGAATGACTAATATTATTACTGGTCACTAAGAGGCCTTAACGAGTTACAAAAACACTACCTAGATCCACTGTCTATCTATATCCATGATGCACATTTCCTCTGAGAACCCCCTCATGGCAGTAGCCACAGCAAAAGAGTCTCCATAACAAGTGAATTCCAGAGTCAGTTCTTAGCCATTAATGCCTTGCCCTTAACAGGCCACTGGTAAAGGGCAAATCTAGTGCAGTATTTCCAAGGGCTTCTACAGACATTCCTATCTAATGGCAAGTTACACATTCCAAACTATTTTCTTTATCTTATTTAGGAAATAATGTTAATACAAAATATACTACAATAAAGACTTCTTTAATATCATTCCCTCCATGCAGTAAATTGAGCCACTAACCTTCAGGACAGTTCTCTTCATCTGATCGATCAATACACTGTGGCACTCTATCACATCGACCTTCCTCTGGAATACATGACCCATCCAAGCAGGTCCATTCCCCAGTTCCACATCCTATGTAGAAAAAGGAATATTGTGTCAGAGTGACCAAATAATTTTATCTTGCTTTACAGTAAATACAGAAATATATATACATATGTGTATATAAATGATTCAAGGTGGTAGAAATACACACAATGAAGCTTGGATTTTATTCTATAATGTTTTCGCATGAAATCTTTTTCACACATGGCAGTGGAAAACCCAAATGTTTCCATAAATTCATCAAAGTAAACTTTCAGTCAAAGATCATTAAATCATGCTAAGTAATCAGAGGGAAGAATTGTAGATTATGTGATGATATGTAAGAAAGGGATCTATTTGACAAGCGTGTGTGGTGTGACTAAGTGGGATGAAGAAAGAAATGAAGGGGTGTATGAGAAACGTGATATGGCAAGAAATGCAATGGGAATGAATTATAGAGTGATAGAGTGGGTGAAACAAAATACTTTAAGGTGGTTTGGGCATGTCGAAAGAATCCAAGACGGAGTTTACAAGGAGTGCGTATGATATTACAAGTAAAGGGGTTGGTGTTACGGGAAGACCACCTGTGACATGGGAAAATTAGGTAGAAGAATATTGGAGGGAGAGCCATGGCGGAAGAATGCATGGAATGGTGTATTTTGGGGAGGCATGTATGGGCAGCAATAAGTGGAGACTTTTCCCCAGGCAACCCCTTGATGGGAGTTCCCGGAGGGAATGGACATCAGAGATATAGATAGATAAAAAGATGTAAGGAAGTGAATAATACGTTCAAAATTGTTTTCACTGTCAAAGACATTATAGCCCCAACACTAGTGAGATGGGTTGGGGAGGAAGCTTTATAAAACTCTGAGATATCTAGAAAAGATACTAAAAGAATAACAAAGGGCCCTGACTCGCACAAGGCTCATGGGCCAGATGACATTGCATCATATGCACTGAAGATGTGTGCATATACACTAGATACACATTTCAAAAACTGTTCAAGACATTAGTGAAGAAAGGCGAAGGAAGTGGAAAAAGACAAATGCCATACCTTATCTATCTATATCTCTGACACCTGTTCCCAACTGGAACCTATCTACAAGAAAAAAGACCAGGAGGTGCTGAACCACAAACCGCTCTCCCTTAAAAATGTGGTCTGTAAGGTACGGGAAAAGATAATAAGGAAGCAAAAAGATGAGTTTCTAGATAGTAAACATTACCTACTTGAGAGGAAAATATGGTTTTAGAGAAAGCCCAAGAGTAATAGACCCCTTAGATTTCTTTGAGAGAGTACTCTCCATCTTTGACAACAGGTTAAATTGTATCTGGATTAACAGAAAGTATTGAACACAAGACTGCATGGGAGGCTAATTAATTAGTTGCATCGCCAAGAAGGAAGATGAGAAGACTCCTCTGACAGATAAAAGATTGTCTTAGTGGAAGCAAAGGCTAAATATCAGAGAACCCTTCTTGAAATAGGTGGTGATCACTAGTGGAGTGTTGCAAGGTTCTGTTCTGGGATTTTGTTTATCTTCTTGATCTACGGAAATGACTTGCCATAAGGTATCTACTCCTACCTAAATAGGTTTGTGGTTAATGCAAAGGTCATGGAGGGAGCAGAAAGCAAACAGAATTGTATCAGCTTACAAGGGGACCCAAGAGATTCCAGAGTTGGTCTGATACATGGTTAATGAAATTCAACCAGAGTATATGTAGAGTAATGAGGATTGGAGAGAATGAAGAAAGCCTTAATGTTATAATCATCTACCAGGATATAAGCTTCAAGATTCTGAGCGTGAGAGGGTCTTGGGAGCTGACACCTTCCCTAACTTATCAAAACAGCGTTACATCAGAACAGTAAAGGAGATAAACTGTCTACTGGAAGCAATAGAATAGCTTTCAAATTTATGGATAAGCAAATCTCTAGAAAGCTAGTCAAACATTATACTAAATAAGGCCAAAATTAGAGTATGCCACTCAAATATGGTCAACTTGCCTAAAGCACTAAAAAAATATGAGAGAAGGAGACCTAGACAAATTCCAAAGTTGGTCTGATACATAGCTAATGGAATTCAACCAGAGCATATGTAAAGCAATGAGAATGAGACAGCAAAAGAAGCCCTTAATGTTATTATTATCTATCAGGAAATAAGCTTCAGAATTCTGAGTGTGAAGGGTCTTGGGAGCTGATATCTTCCCTAACTTGTTATTACAGCCTTACATTAGTACAGTAAAGGCGACGAACTGTCTACCAGAAGAAATAAAACAGCTTTCAAGTTTATGGATAAGCAAGTCTCTAGCAAATAAGGCCAAAATTAGAGTATCTTCTCAAGTATGGCCAACTCACCTAAAGAATCACAAAAAATAAGAGAAGATCCAGAGGAAGACACCAAAGATGTTACAAGAATTAAGAGAAATTGAGTTACTAGGAAAGGATAGACACCTTAAATTTGCCTACTATGGAAGAGGGATCAAAACCTTGTTTTTAAACCAGACTGATGATTCAGTGAACAGTTCAAAGAAAGATATAGTGATAGGATATCCAAAGGGAAATAAGAAATTATATAAGAAACTTTATCAAAAGAATGCAGAGAAGTACTTTTGTTGCAGTAGGAAGTTGGATGAATGGAATAAAATAAAAGAGTATGTGGTAAATATGGACAGTATACATAAATTGAACCCCATCCTCCATTTCCCCAGCACTAAGTATCTACACTTCTACTTCAGCATTATACAATGGCCATATAACTTATATCAGCTCACTTTTTTACATATAATTTACAATTGCATGTATTTCTTGCATTCTATAATGTAATCACTTTCCTATCATTTATGGATTAAACTGTTCTAAGGAGATACAAAGACAGATATTAATCATGTGGCATGATATGCAAATGAGGTTCACTGAGTGGCCTGCTGTGACCCTAAAATGTCTGAAGGCACAGTTGGTGGGATTTTCAAAAACATGGCAAGATGGGAAGAGGGTTAGGCAATGTATACATGGGGAGATAACAGGGATAGGAAAACACTCAGCTGAAAATATATTATGTAAATATTAAGATTACAAGGAATGGTAACTATGTACAACTGGGGAGTGCGGGCAAACATGGTAACACTGGCACAAATAGACCAAGGGCTAAACAAAAGAGAAAACTTTACCTGCAAGACATAAATAGTTACACCACAGTGGTAGTCATGAGGGGGCACTGACACAAAGGAATTACACTGGATGTCTATCTTACTCATCTGAATACAAGCCAGTCTACCACACTGATGACTCCACACTAAAAGAGTTCATAAGCCAATGTCGGTGCTTATATACAACTCAAGGAGCCAGAGATGGAGATAACAGACAAGGCTTTAACAGGGACTTAATAACAGGACATTGCCTGAAGATATCCAGAAGACATCTAACAACCCTTAATAAATCTCAGGGATCCAGTACTAGCAATACCATGCAAAAAGGCTTCAGCAGGGACTTATAACAGTGGCCAGTGGCTTCAGCTACCCAGGAAGTGTAGTACAACACTTCTGAGACTGGAAGCAAGTGCAACTTAGGAGACTTGTGACTATTACTGGCACCCTATAATGTTCAGGCATCCTCTCGATAATCATCCGAGATCACCCAAGAGTGCCAAGTTGATATGGTACCTTTAATGGGTTAGCCAGTGAATCAGGTACTTTTAAGGGTCATACTTCCAAAGTCAGGAAGTTAATGTTTGCTTATGGGGAGGTACAGGGCTTTGCCTAGTGTTATTGGAATGTTGAAATAGGACAACAAGAGAGAGAGAAGGAAGATACATTAGGAACATAATCAAGATGGAGTATAGCAGCCAGGTAGTAGAGGAAAGCATAATTTGCAGAGTATTCATCAAAAGGGAAAGAGAGACCAGACAAAGGATAACACAAGCAAATACTGCAGTGGGAGCAGGACTGTAAAATAATGTTAAAGTTTAGGCTATAACTGCATAAGCAAATATGAATGAACCAGTGACCAATGACTGCTAGAGTTTAGAAACCACATAAGGGTGTTCAAACCTGATAACATACCAAATATCACTGGGGAAAAAAAAGGAATGAAAATATAAAGGAACAAATTTTAATGCAAATAATGAAAGTACAATCAAGATGGAGACAGAAAGGTACTGATAATGAGGTATATTCTAACTATAAAAAAATCAAATGGAAACTGGATCTGCAAAGAAACAGAGAATTGTGAAGGGAAAATTCCTTGAATGTCTGCAAGAAAGCATTCCACAAAGTACACAAGAGCCAGAGGAGGAGATACAAATCAGCACTTGATCTCATTTTTTCACATAAAAGGCAGAGAATATCAATCTGTCGAGTGTACAATGTTCAAGCTATGATTCAATGAAATAGCCAGTGTTCTATTGTGGTGTGCATAACATTTTAGTCAAATCAAGTTATATCATCACCAATTAACATCTAAACAGTAACTTTCAGCAATTTAATGATATAAAATTTCATTATTATTGAACATTATGTAATATACAATACATACTTCTGGGAGGGCAGGATGCTTCATCTGATGAGTCAAGACAGTCATATCGTCCATCACATCGTGCTTGTTGTGGTATACATACTCCATCATCACAAGTCCATTCATCGGAATGACATTCTATATGGAAAAAATCATGCATATCAAATTTAACAGAATTCTAATTGAGATTAATTCAATATTGCTAAATCTGTATATATAAACAATCTATTTCATTTTACAATAGGTAAAAGTATAGTTAATTTGTTACAAATGTAGCATATCACTCCATGGGTACATGCAAAGGGTCACAAACCTTGAGGACAATTCTCTTCATCTGAGCGATCAAGACACTGAGGCACTCCATCACAACGAGCTGATTCAGGCACACATGTTCCATCTACACAAGTCCATTCCCCTGCTCCACATCCTAGATAAATTGGAGGTATTTGTCTATGGATTCACAAGTTTGTATCTACCTATTTCTACATCAAATAGACTTTGCTGATATGCACAATGTGAGAATGCAAAATTTTGAGATAATACTTAACTAATAATTTCTAACTTTTATAATTTTAAGATGTGTTCATGAGGACAAACAGATTTACCAGTAAGTTACACTATCCTTACCTGCAGGACAATTTTCCTCGTCTGAAAAGTCTGGACAATCAATGCGCCCATCACAAAATGCTTGGAGTGGTATACAAGATCCATCACTACATGTCCACTCGGAAGAACCACAGGCTAAACAAAAAACATTTGGAATCATGCAGTAAGTCTACAATTCTACCCAACAAGTATGAGTACTTAACCATTAGTTGTTAACTAATATATGTCAATATGGTTATTATAACATAAACAGGCAGAAATGAGACCCTTTATTACGGACTACTCACAAGCTTCACTATTCAAATTCAGTGTGATTCAAATTACTAAATACGAGCTACATATTCTCACACCAGTCTACTTATGGCATTCATAATGGTAGCCACCTCATGCTACTATTATTGAACAACCTTCCAATATCTTAGTAAAATGCTGAAGCATGCAAATATAAAATGTTAAACAGGATTAGACTGAGATATATCTTTAATTTATGTCATCTAATGACTCTGTGAACATATCTATGTTTCTAAGTGAACAACTGGTGTAGTGATGCTCGTTCCATAAGTAAATGTCTATGATATACAGTGCAAACAAACAAAGTTATTGAAGATGGCATGAAGAGAGAAAAATTCCTTCAGAAATTAAAATCTCTGTTGATGTACACCATAACATCCCTGTATTTGATATGTCAAAGCCAAAGCAGTTATTATACTAAATTTCCATAAGACAATGCACAAGATGAAATCTAAATAAACATGACAATATTCTAAAATAATTTTTCATACTGCAAATCATAATTCTAAAACATTACATAAATGCAACTTTTCCAAGTAGTGGTTCTCCAATAATTAGGTAAGCCTGTGAAAACATTAGAATTGAACAATATTTCTTCATCGTTACAAACTTTTAACACAGGCATAGATAATCATTCCATTAATAGAATTGATATGCCAGGAACAAAATAGCAATACAAAAGGAACATTTCTATTTGAATATAATCCTTGTTTGAAAGGCATACTGAAAGACAGGTTCACAAATTAGGCTTGCATTGTGCCTCTAATTAATATCACACATCATTAACAAAGATAAGCCAGCTACAGTGGTGGAAGTACCCATTCAAATTCAGTTAACCTTTTGACTTTGGTCTATATATGTATCATTTTTCTGCCATACACAGATCTTTGCTTCCAATACTCATCTATCATCCGGACAAAAAATAATTCCTTTTTTTTTACAACAATTCCTTTGAAAGAATCTGATCTTTCAGCACTTATTTCTACATTTCATACTTTCTCAATTCTCTCAAGAAATATCAACACAACTGTCCACCACTTCTTTCTTGATGAACTTTTCTTTCTTGATAAGATGCCTTAACACAACTTCAACATATTTTCCAGACCTGCCATTATGCATCATGTTCCTGCTAAAAACTTCTTCCAACTTAAAGGGTCAATCTAGTGCAAATACTCCTTTTATCTATCATGTGCTAAACCTATCCATATCAGCCTGAATTTTTTCTTATCATATCTCTGTCTGCAGAAGAGAGAGAGCATCTTGCTTTTGCTCAGGTATGTCTTCCTATATTCTTTATTCATCTTTCCAACAATCAACACCCTCACCCTGGCTTCTGACTTGACCTGTAAGGTCTGATCAAAAGCCAGCAGTTTTGAGGGGGTGTTATGAAGATGCATTTGATGACAGTGAAGTAAAGATGTGTTCATTGGAGGTAAACGAACTACACTTGCATGTGAATGATGGCATTTCCTGTTCGAAAGTGTCTTTAGGTACAGTGGTTCATTGTTCTTAACCCATATTCCTTATCATACTACAACCTAACATTGCCAGAGTGCCTGCGTATGGTTACACAGAGGTTGAAAGGTCACCTTCAGCAGTAAGGTATCATCATCAAATGGACAAAAAGGAGTCTAATCTTGTCCAAGAGCTTTTCACTTCAAAGTAGTCCATTTCCCTCCTACTGGATGAAATACAGCATTGAGGCAGTAGGATCGCCATAAAAGGGGTCCTGTTAGTATAAAATTTATTTCTACCATCTGAGTATATTTTGATTAAGAAATTCACTCAATCATGCCAATCAATTCTCAAATGACTAACCAGAATGACAGTAAATCAAAATATGAAATAGGCAGACACCTACCTAACACAAACAATTCAAAAAGGCTTATTTTAGCTTTTTCTTTTTTTAATGCTTACTTTTACTTTCAATGAACCCCATAGTCACCTTCATCTCCACATCTATACTCAGTGATATGTTACTGACTGCTGTAGGATAAAAATGTTGTAACAAGTATAAACCGATTTTTCCTAACACAGCCAATACACAGTAAATATCAACATTCTCGTGTATGGATGTCTCAATGGATCCAATATGCATGTAAAGCTTTAAAAATCTATCCCCTAAATGGGGTAGCCTTAACAAAAGAGTTTCTATAACTGGTGAATTCCTTTAAAAATACACTAAGAATCCCTTTTCAGATGTATAAACATGTTTCAAGGTTTGAAATATGTGCCATTTTTCCAATGTATCATCTGGCCATACTAATCATCTCAACTTCAGCTGGGATCCTTCCCCATGGGGCAATGCTACCACATACCAGTAGCTATTAAAAATATTTACAGACTGGTGGTGTTACACTCCTCTAAAACTCACTGTGATGGGTAAGCTGGTGTATGACTATTATTTGGTATATATAATATTATATAGCAATCACTTACAAATTCATCAGGGAAAAAATAAAGTACATGGAATCCCTGTCTTATGAATGGCCAACCTTCGAACACCTGTACTTACAAATAAGCTCTTAAAATATCAAAATCCCAGAGATGTACAAATCATTAGTCATACTTATGAACAACAGAACTACAAAAATTTGCATATTTTTTCATTAAATGTTGCTCGAAATGATGTTTTATCAACTATTATTTACTTCAGGATACAATATCTAAAACAATATTCCAGTCAGGTATAAGCATTTACTCTAATTCTAAGTAAATTACCACCACTTCTGTATGAACAATTCAACTTAAGAACAGCATCCAGGGACATAAACTGTTCATAAGCTGGGGACTCGCTGCATTCTAAATCTACAATTATCATAAACATTTACATGCTAGCAGTACAAATCAAAAAACTTTTACTGTTTGGTTTATGCAACATTACAATGCGATCATTCAAGAACAAACTTGTGTAAAAAAGAAATATGAAAGACGAATAACAACAAAAATTAACCATCATTGTAAATAAGCATGTGTAGCTGACAAATGGCTCTACATGACTTATTCGTCTTGGGAGTATTGCCTGAGCTCACTCCTTCATTCGTTAATTGCTAACATCAATCAAATAAAACATGCTTCTTTTTTCTAATACTCATTTACATTAGCAACACTAACAACTATTTTTCATATGTAACTGATTCTTGTGCCTTAGGTAAAGCAGCATTAGAAAAAAACCAATGGCCTATCTTGCTCAAAACTAGACACTCTACCATCCATAGATACATCCCAATGACTATTCCATAATTGCCTTGATTATTTCTCATGCCCATATTCAACCCACTGGAAGCATATCACCCTTCCCCCAAAGCATATCAATCCAATTCACTCCATCCTATAGAAACCTCTCACTCTCCTGAAAGTCTGGGCCCTGATATCAAAAAGTCTCCTTCGCTCCATCCTTCTGTCTACATCTTGATCTCACCCTTGTTCCACCACTTTTGACATGTAGATCCTGTAAGTCTCTTTTTATCATCCCCTCCATACAAATCATTTCAGCTTGCACTGGAACATATTCACCCTTTTATTTCTTTTTCCCATGGACAAAAAGAAATAATAAAAAAACAAACAATATAGCTCTTTCATTCATACTTGTTCTCCACTTCCCACATTAGTGAGACAGTGCCAGGAAAGGGTGAATGAGAAACTCGTTCACTCACAACCACTCCTAGCATTCATGTATAATGCACCAAAATCACAGCCCTCTATCCACAACTAGGCCCCACAACCTTTCCATGGTTTTTCTTGGCCACCTCATATGTCATTGTTCAGTCAACTGACAGCATGTCAATCCCTGATTATAACATCGCTCCATTTGTCAAGAAAAGATGTCCAAGTCTTAGACGGAAAAATCCACACTTGTACCCCTTCTTGGTTCCTTCTTTTGGAAAAGTAAACAGGAAGGGAGGATTTCCAGCCTCCCACTCCCATCCCTTTTAGTCACATTCTGCAACACACAGGGAAAACATGGGCAATATTCTTTCTCCCCTATCCCCAGGGATATACATATATATACGTATACTTAGTTGTTGTCTACCGTGTTAGCGAGGTAGTGCAAGAAAACAGACGAAAGAATGGCCTAACCTATGTATATACACATGTATATACATAAACACCAACAAATGCACATCTACATACCTATACATTTCAACATTTTATTTATTTAATTTATCATACTTAGTCGCTGTCTCTTGTGTTAGTGAGGTAGCACAAGGAAACAGTCAAAAGAATGTCCCACCCCACTCACATACATATGCATATAGATAAACGCCCACACACGCACATATACATACCTATACATTTCAAAGTATTCATA
>JAUTXX010426136.1:0-11796 GCA_032273605.1 Panulirus laevicauda
ATCTGTCAGTATGGTTGGAGCAGGCCAGCTGTGGTAGTGTACATCTGTCAGTATGGTTGGAGCAGGCCAGCTGTGGTAGTGTGCATCTGTCAGTATGGTTGGAGCAGGCCAGCTGTGGTAGTGTACATCTGTCAGTATGGTTGGAGCAGGCCAGCTGTGGTGGTGTGCATCTGTCAGTATGGTTGGAGCAGGCCAGCTGTGGTAGTGTTCATTTATCTAGACATATAAACATTTAACATTTCACTGATAGCATAGGTGAAGGGTACATGGCTAAGGGTAGGTGGAGCGTTACTAAGGTATGATCATCGACATACAAAGGATGAAACCTGGGCCCCAGTAGGTCCAGGAGCCTAGTGGGTCCCGGTGTCGTCAGGTGAGGGAGGTCTGGGGTACATTAGCCACACACATGTATCATGCTGAGAGGTACGTGATATTGGCAGTTATAATACACACATGTTATTAGTGGCATTTGTAATGTCCAAAGTGAGTTAACATAAGACATGCATATATTAGGTATCAGGGCTGGTTTGGGTATGAGTACAGGCATTATGAGGCGGAGGGAAACGCATCACATTAGGTATATATGTATGAGTTACACATTCTGGCTGTGACAGTATATAAGAAACAGATCATGTCTACACTAGATATTTGTGTGTGTTTTGGTGTAGGAGACCACTAGTGTAGTGTACAGTTGTTAACATTGATCGTAACACAAAAGGTCAAAGGTACATGACGCGTGGGACTTGCTGTTATAGAATGCACAGGCACTGGGCATGATCACACGTCACGTCTACCTACACACCTCAGGGCAAGGCAAGTTTTAGACAGTGTCACAATGTTTTTAAGGACATCACTAAGGATAGAATAGTGAGAAAGATGTCGGAGGTTTAGATCATCGATATGAGGACTTGCTGGTATCATAGCGTCGCACCTTGTGGTCACTAGGTGCAGGGGTGCGCACAGTCGGCTCTCGCTGTGTTCAGGATCATCGTTCTTCGTGGTTGTACCTTAGGTATATCCTGGTGGTTGTGATGTCACATTGGTACACATCGCTTGCCCTCCGTATTGATATTTGTCACACCTGTGATGGTCGTAGTACCGCAACGCCTGGTGTTTGACCATGACTCACGAGGTTTGCTTCCTCGCGGGCAAACGTGGTGTGATCAGTGCGGACTGTGGCTCTGATTAGACCAGGGGCCAGCAGACGTGTTCAGCAAGATTATCCTCGTGATCAGTACGCATGTCTCCCACTTATGAAGGTAGTCACGGGAACTGATTCTTTAGGCGATTGTTAAAGACTTCAAGAAGGAGGGAAAGGATAATGGAAGGAATCGCTTCCTGCAGGGCCCTAGCGCGGGTGAGTGTTGAACGTGCTGACATGGAGCTAGAGAGGATGGCAGGACGAGCCTGGAGAGGATATCTCAGTGTTGTGAGAATGTTATAAAGTTCGCTATGGGTAGAGCTGGGTTGAGGGCCGAGTTGGTCTTGCTGAGGAGTGAGTGAGGCAGTTATTGCTGTATACAGAAGGTGCTGGCCTTATCGTTTGTACACAAAGGATCCATCCGTATACAGAAGCAGTGCGTTGACAGGCATGGTGGTTGGCACACTTATAAGAGGACTGAGCTGGCCAGGATTATAATTTACATAATCAGTTGGAGGAGGTCTGATGCGTCAGGGTTCCACGGACAGTGGTACGAGCAGCCATCGCTGGAATCGGTCAAGGATGAGTCGCCTGCTTAACCTTAGCGGGTTATTTCCTGCAAGGAAATGGCATCGTTGATGACTCGTAGATGTTGTGCCAAACTGGGGGCGGACGTGGGGTTCCTCAGACACTGAGCGCTAAAAACTGCACCAGGACCTTAGACAGAGTCAGTGGTTGTGGGAAGGTCAAGCTTGGTTCTCATGTGTAGTACCCCAGTTGACTCGGTCTGTCCTTGCAGTACACAGTAGTCGTGTCGCTGATCACAGCGGTGTCAGTAGAGGAGGAGGAGTGAGCTCCTGGTGGCTCTGTAGAGGCCGTCCCACTTGGCCATGTTTGATCATTGTATAGACCATGATGGTTGCAGGGGATGGGGGTGTGGCGGCTTACAATGATGCGATCATACCCACATCACGACCAGCTTGGTATACACTGACGGCAACAGTTTCTAAAGGTAAAGCAATTTTCTTTTAAGCTGTACTATAGTTGCTGATGTTGACAGATGATTCATGATTGTTACTGAGAACAGTGTCGTTAACTGTTGGTCTCGGAGTGTTCAGGGTCATGATGGTGGTGAAGATGTTACGACTGAAGGAGGATGTGGGTGTTCTGTGTAGGTATTACGGGGCGGGAGCGGAGGTGGGAGACATGAGGGACGCAACACTACACAGCCACAAGTGGTCACGGAAGACGTCTGTGTGATGGCAGTGTCTTGTGTGCGATGATGACCCACCTGTAGGAGAGGTCTGGCCACACGAGGCCACAGTAGGTGAAGATAAAGCCGTGTACGATGTGCTGGTGACGTGAGTGCTCTCCTATGGAAGCAAAACCTTACGATCCTTGACCACGACTATCCGACCTCTGGCTCTGATAGCCTGACCTTTCGCCTGACCTTTAAGGTTAAAGCGAGGGGTTAGCACCGTTGTGCTGAAGGATAGTATCGTTGTTCTCAAGGGTAGTACCGTCCAGCTCAAGGATAGTAGTGCTGTCGAGCTCAAGGACCGTACCCTCGTGGTGAAGGATAGTACTGTCGTGCAGAAGGATAGTACGATTGTGCTTAAGGATAGTACCGTCGTACTCAAGGGTAGTACCAGTGTCCTGAAGGATAGTACCGTCGTGCAGAAGGATAGTACCGTCGTACTCAGGGATTAAACGAGGATAGTAGATATGTGGGAGGAAGGGAGTGTGGTTGGTGCTCCCGGGACCCGTGTTACACCAACAGTTAAATCCTGATGATACGTATGTCAGTCATCCACTCCTCCTGTTGTAAGCCTGGCAGTTGTGGCAGGTTAGCTTCCCTGTGCTGCAACAGCCATGGATGTTGGACGCACTGGCGCCTCCTTCATGTGTGCTGCAACGGGGAAAACACCGCCCGCTACCACAGCTGCGTCTGGAACATCGTGACGTGACGCGTTATGAAGACCTGACGGTGAAGACCACAGTGTGGGGAGGGGTGGTGGTAGGGGGTGTGGCAGGGCAGACCATCCCGAGGACCGTGGCTGGTCGTAATGAGACCCGCGCACGGCAGAAGGGAACGTGACCACGAGAGGTCGTCCAGTTGTACGTCAGTCATCAGGAGGGATATAGTGGTGTAACGCGACACACACACACACACACACACACACACACACACACACACACACACACACACACACAAGTGTGGACAGAACTCGCAAGACGATGGTGAAGTGCTAGCAGAGGAAGGGTACGTGAGGTGGGTGGGGGGGTTTACAAGTGTTGGTAGAGTACGTTGCCAGATAGAGTCCAGAAATGTAAGAGTGAGGTGATGGTAGGGTCAGGAAGTGTTGTCAGCAGGTCTTGGGCAGAGTCTGTGGCTTTAAGCAGTGGGGTTCAGAAGGAGGCGCGAGCGGAAGAAGAAAATGGAACAGATGTGTGTGTAAGACAGCAGGAACTGGAGGCGACGGGAGGGGAACGGAGGAGGAAGCATGTGGCACTGGAGTGGCAAAAGGTAAATAAACCCAGTACAAATAAGAACCCAGAGGAGTGGTGAGTACTGCCGCCCGGGGGCAAGGGCAGGAACCTCGACAGCCCCTCACGTTATATACGGCGTATGTGTGATACGAGTCAAGTTGATGTAGGTAATACATGTACAGTGTATCAGGGCTCGTTGGTCAGGAGGGAGGGAGTGAGAGCACGTCACATTAGATGTACAGCAGACGAGTTACATAATGTAGGGGGAGACAGATCATACACAAGTTACGTATACGCTGAGTTATCAGTGAAGAGGTAGAGCATGATACAGGGTATAGCTAGCGTGATAATGTTGATATTGATAACAATATTGATGATAGTACAGATGCTTCCAGGATACGTAGTTATAAGATGTATCAGGATTGGGCATGATGATATCGGATGTCTGTATAGCTCAGGGTGTGGCGGATTAGTGTCAGGATGTGATCCAGGATGTTCCTATCAGCCAACAGCCGGAGGTCAGGTCACACCCACGCCATCTACAACCCTGCTAGTGTGACCAGCTGCTTGACGTAGCAACCTGATGATCTGGAAACACCAGACGGACGTGAGATATATCAACAAGCGACTCCTGGAAATGATGTTCACTATTACCGGAAAAACTCGCGTGGTAATTAGGTCATGAGGTTGTTGACAACACGTGTGTCTCATCATGCACAGCTTTACTGACGGATATATGTCATGCAGAACACGATCTGGACACGAGGTTGAGAAAAACAATTCTGATTTATGTTTTTGAGTTGAGTGTGTGAATGTGAAATGGTTTCGTGCTTGGCTTCATCATGTTTGAACATTTTTCATATGCAAAAAATATATATATATGTATATAAAACCGTGTTTATCTGGCGTCAGAGCTTGGCTAATAATGACACGCAGGATCTGCAATGATCATCATTATTATATCATCATCATCATCACCGTGGTCTTCTGCAAGCAGCACATGAGTTTATTTAAATCATTTATTTTCTCTTAATTTTCTTTGATTCAGGAGAACTGGAGTACGTGAACTTGATGTCTTTATCTCCATATTGTATGACTGTGCCACAGTGGTTCACAGACGCCCTCCTGCTCTGATATTTTTGGTCTCTGTTGAGCGAGAGGGTGCGGGTAAAACAGGTCATCTCAGGTGAAAGAAAATTGTAATAGAAAAAACAACTGAAGTGATAAATCAGGGCTCCGCAGGTGTTTGTAGATCTGACTCGTAAAGTGAGAGGGAAAAACTAACGGAAGAAAAGAATGACAGATCCTCGCTGTACGAGGGAAGGAGATATGATAATGGTCGATCCCCGAGCCTCAACCTCCACATACAAACTCTGGGAAGTAGCGACCACATACGTACCGTGGGTTCTGGCCATGGTGGCAGGGGCCGCGCACACAGCTGACGAGAACACTGGCCAACATGATGTCCGTAGAACATGGAGAGAAGCGGGAGAATTACAGAGGACAGAGGGGGATGGTTGTAGAGGGAGGTGATGCCTGGAAGATTAATGAGACGGAAGGCTTTTGATGCCACGGTCGCAGACGGGAAGGTGGACGAACATCCAACGCAGACCTGTGAGCTGTACTCCATACCACGGCGAATAAAAGCCTTTTACATGTAGACAAGCTGCTCACATACAGCTACTGGGATGCAGACTTTGTGACGTCGACTGTGTGGGGTTTCCAGGAGAGAGTCGGGGGTATGGTTCTACCTGATATTACAGGGTTGAAGTGTGGTTTGTAGAAACTGAACCGGGTGAAACGAGCGACGCTTAGAAAGAGGTATAGCGAGAGATTGCGTCTTAGCTGCTGTTTCCCCAGGATGAGGTGGTGCACACGTCCGAATGGAGGGAGGAGGCACGCCAGTGCGAAAACAAGAACGAGGGTGAGAGGGTGAGAGGGAGGGAAGAGAAGTGAGTTGAAGTGTGTAGAGTGGAATCATCAGCATAAGAGTGCATGGGGTTAGGAACTGATGAGAGATCATCAATGGGGAAGAAAAAGAGTAGACTATAGGGTAGAACCCTGAGGAACACCAGTGTTCATAGGACGAGTAGAGGGAGAGAAGTAACAACAGGTAATGCAATGGATCAGCCAGCGGAAGCTCCTCATTAGAGAACAAAGAGAAGCAAGCGACCAAGAGGAAGGAAGTTTAGAAAGTAGAGACATATGCCACACCTCGTGATATGTTTTGATGGTCTTGAAGACTACGGCAAAAGTTTTACCAGAATCCTTGAGAGAGGAGCACCAGAAGTGAGTCACATAGGAGAGATGATCACCACTGGACCTCTCGGGGAAGGTCAGTATGTAAGGAAGCCACGCAAGGTTGAGCGGTAACCTCTGCTGAAATGACAAGAGTTGGCGTTGGAGGAGGGGAGGGAGGGAGACTGAGGGAAGGCGTGCCCGCTGGTGATCAGAGAGAAGGGAATGAGATGGCAAGTGCTTGAGGGAATGGGAGGTGAGAGACTTTAGAAATAGGGGAAGTGAGAGCAGTGGACCAATGGTTGGAGCAGACTCCTTTCCCAGGGATGGACAACACCAATTCATGTTTCCATGGAAAAGGAAAAGTCTGGGTTTTGAGAGACGAAGTGGGCGAGCAAAGATCGGAGTTCGCCCATGTGGACCATACGTCCTCTCCACCTGGAGCTGGGAGAGTACTCAGAACGACCAGCGCAGGCATGATGTAAGAAGTGGCACAGCAGGAGGAGGAGGTGGAGGTGCGGGAGGGAGGAGAATCATCCCGAGTTACAATAGAGGAAAATAAACAAAAAGAACAGCTGTATTGGTTGGAGAGTTTGCTATAGACTGATCAGGTCGGATAAGTAGGAGGAAAGGTATCATTACAAGAGCTATTGGAGATGATTTTGGTTAAGGACCAGAGGGATCTGTCAGTAGAAGTCAGATCAACACACATACTCTTCACGGAGGTGTGCTTGACTTTACGAAGAACAGATTTGCATTCAGTTTGAGCATAAATGAAAGCAAGAGTAGGTTTCAGGGGGAAGGGAAGAGTGTCATGACACGTTATGCTGTGTCCTTGATACGACAGGCGCCAGAGAAGGAGCCATCCAGCCATGACTTTGGGGGAGAAGAAATGAGGTAGGACTCCATCCCGGCTAAGATAACCTGTGTCACACGACCACCACAACTAGAGGTACCCTGGCTAGCGTAACACTATCCTTCCCAAGGAAAGTCAGTAAGGAAGCCACACAGGAGTGACCGGTGAGCCCTCACAAAATGTTAGAGTTGGGGGATTGAGAGGGGGGAGGGGAGGAGAGGCGTGCCCAGTCAGGAGTCATATAAATAAGAGTGTTGCAAGAGGAGTGTCAGGAGGCGGAGACGGTGTATGAGCCGTGGTGGGAGGGTTCAGAGGTGGGGGGGGAAAAAAAAGGAGGTCAAGTGTGTTGGGAGAGTGTGGTCTTGACGGTCGGCAACTTGTGGTGGCTGTTTAATTGTTTGTTCCAGATCGTTACGGTGAGAAAGAGAAAAGGACTTCAGCTCCTGTGGGATCGTACCCGCTCGAGCCTGACCAGTGAGCACACTCAAGCCCCCGCGAAGAGGATCTGAGCGGGTTAATGCGATCACAGTTTCGTGGAAAGAAGTGAAACAGCTGAAGAGTTGTACATAGCTTGAGGAACTGGTGACGGGGGGGATGAACGAGAGACAGAACCAAGGTTATAGAGGGATGGGAAATGTTGAACCAGTTGGGTTAGGAGACTCATGATCCACGAGACGAAACCATGGGTGTCTTTGTACTACGCTGGACACATATTTTACCCTTGGTGTGGAAATGATAGTAGATATGACAGCTGGAGGTGTGATAGTGGAGAGGAGAGGCATTCCTGGACGGTTAGGTTTGATAGGAAAGCTCAGGTTAGGTTTGATAGGGAAGCTCAGGTTAAGTAGACAGACGGTGCTGTCCAGAGTTAAGGATATAGTTAAGACTACGGGAATATTTCAAGTATAGAGACAGATGTTAAGGCCGTGTTGGAGGGAGTACGGTGGGTCCCAGTCGCCTAATGTTTGTTGTCATATATTTAGGTGTGGTGTGTTAAACCCTTTGAGTACGATGTGTAACTCCAGAAGACATAAAGTAATGAGGATGGGATACAGTGAAAGATGACCTCGATTTGATGGTCATCATACAGGACATATGCTGCCGGGATCTGTAGCTGAGAAAGAGCTGGCAATCGACATCGTCCCTAACCTGTCACTAGAGATCTGTCTGGGGACAACAGTTGAGGGGAAGTAAATGTCTGGTGACATATGTTAGAACAGGTGTCAGCTTCATGGATGAAGAAGTGTTTAGCGAGCTGGTCGTGTCCTACGTAAGACCAAAAGTAGAATATGTTTCTTAAGTTTGGTTCACCCACCGCACCTGAAGAGGCACAGAGCTTATAGAGAAGGTTTAGAGGAGGGCAAGGAAGTTGGTACCAGAACCATGGAAACCGAGTTACAGGGAAAGGCTTTAAATTTGCCCACTTTGAAAGGAAGAGTGAGGAGTGACTTGATCACAGCCTCTAAGTTTTTAAAACGTCACTAACGTAGACAATGAACAGTTCTTCGAGAAATGTAGCGCTAGAACAACCAGAGGATGGCATGTAACGAAGCAAGAAACTTGTTAGAATATATGTAATGAAACACTTGATTTCGTCTTAGGTTGTAGGATGAATAAAATGAAATGACTGAGGACTTGGTTAATGCAGACAGCTTACGTAAGAAAAAGAAGTGTATGATAGTAGAGAATGTTCAGGAGATGGGGCCCCACGAGGATAAACCTTCCTCCTTGTACAGTACACACACACACACACACACACACACAGTTGGTTCCTTCTCCATGACGAAGCAGCGTTAGGAAGAGACGACCATCTGCCTCATTTGCATACATCCACTCTCTCGCTCTCACATTTAATGCACCGACACCAGCACCCACCAGCTACAACCTTACCCAGCTGACTGTATATGGTTTAACCCTGACCACATCTGTCTTATTCTGATCCACGCACGCCTCTCACCCTCCTGAATGTTCTGACCTTTATATAGCAATCCCTCTTGCACTCCATCCCTCCTTCGGCCTGACCATCCCCGATGGTCGGATGAACAGCTAGGTGGGCCGTGGGCCGACTTGCCTCAGCAGGATTCAAGAGTTTGCTGAGCCGCGCATGATGCAGAGTCGGCAACGCTAACCGCTACACAATCAAAGCTCACGTGTAGTGTGGATGTCGTGCTGTCCAGAGGAGCACGGCTGTAGGGGCGTCACATGGAGGCCACAGGGGCGTCACATGCTATATAGGTGCCGCCTGTGGCCGACCCGACAGCCCATGTGTTGTCTCACCCCTCGCCCTGCAAATTGTGTTTCCCCCTTAGAGTCTCAGGGAGGGGAGGCGGGAGGAAGTGAGGTAGGGAGAGGCAAGGCCGCTGCGTTCGCTGGGGGAGGCCTGGGCTGAACGCCTCCAGCCTGGTGCTCCTGGTGACGATCACTGCCAGGGAGGGAGCAGTGCCACCCCAGGAACCCTTCCCCAGGCCAGCAGCTGGGGAGGAAGGGCGGGGAGGCCAGCAGCCGAGGAGGAGGGGCGGGGAGACGAACATAATGATGGAGTGAGGGGAGAGAGCACTGTCCACCCCGGTATTAAGAAGAAGCGTGAGGGAAGGAGGGCTGCGGGTACTGGGAGGTGAGAGGTGGCGCTACCGGTGCACGAGGGATGATGCTTCCTGGTAGGGGGGGGTGAGGAAGTTAGTGTTGGGCAGGTGTGGTGAGGATGGAGGAGGGAGGGAGACCTGCCCACCGCCAGCCACTTGAGGACAACATCCTCATGGTAAATGGTTCCCACCTTCCCGCCCATAACACCCCCTCGAGTATCACACTATAACCACACAATCATGTTCACTCTCATACCTGCACCGTGATCGTCCTCACTCCTGTGTCCAGTTTACAAATTATTTACACAAATGATGGTACGATGATGATTCTCAGACGGTGTGTTGTGCTGGTAGATGGTATGGTGCGGTGATGGTGGTGGAGGGCTTTCTGTACTGGTGATGATGGTGTAGGGCATGCTGTGGTGGAGGGTATGCTGTACCTATGGAGTATTACCCCGCAGGTCATGATGAGTGGAGTGTGGTGATGGCCGAGGTCAACACTGTATATATTGTCTTCTGGTGGAGGGGTTGTGAAGCCGACCCCTCACCCCTGCCTCCCGCCCTAACCTACCCTCCACCCGTCCCCCGCTTGCCCTCTCTCTGCTGCTCCTCACCGTCACCCTCCTCTCTCCAGCCCTCTGCCCCTCACATCATTACTCATCAACCATTTCCCTCTGCTCCCTCCTGCTCCCCACGGGGCCGGCCCACTGTCCCGTGTGCCGTACACGGGGGGGGGGGGGGGGGGGGGGTCCCACACCGCCGGGATCACTATAGGCTACTCACACCTCACTACGCTGACACATAGTGATCACTCTAGTGTCTCTCACACACACACGCACCATGGAAAGTCGTCCTCCCTTCCACAGGAGAACGACTGAAAATTTGTTTGTGTTTACATAAAGTCAGATGATTCAGGTAGCAACAGCTTCCATGTATACAGGTGTGGCCACATTTGTGATATTAAGTAATTTTTGTGCGTTATATGGGATGAAAATTACTGTAGTGGGTTTGTTATAAACATAAAACTATATTTAAGAAATATATTTTTGTGGATAAGCTGTGGACGGGAAGCACTGAGATGGTATGTGGCTATATATGTGTCATATACAGAGCTACACACTGGAAGTCATTCTCCTGCTCTGATGGTGTTGTGGGCATAAACCTACACACAGGAAGAACATTTTTAAGATGTAGTGTGGTGGGTGGCTGTTATAGTGGCGTGGAGGTACACGTCAGACAGTTTATTATCATCACCATGTATGTTATTGTGTGCACCGCTTTTCTGCAGCAGAGGAAGGCAGGTGCCACCAAGATACAGTGACAACTATTAACCCAGATGCACATATTAGTCCAGATACACATATCCACCCAGGTAAACATGTTCGCTCCTGCACATGTTAGTCTGGTACAGCGATCAACGCTCACTGTTACACTACACAATACCTAACTCGATGTCTGTATGAGCCATCCCGCAGCTTGTCTTGTCCACCACATTTATCGCAATAGTTTGTTGATACTCATGATTTTTATTTTTTTTATTTTTATTTTTAGTGACTGTTACGTATGTGTGAAACATTAGCACCTCATCCTCCTCCTTGCCTGGCCAGCTCTGAGAAAATCTTTGCCTTGATAATTGTGGGAATAATGTGTGTTTGTGTGTGTGTGTGTGTGTGTGTATCTAGTGTTAGTAATTGTAAATGAAACGTGGGTGTAGGTTACCGTAGAGTATGGTAACATCTGTATCCCTCCACCAACACCATGTATGACAACCGTGTTTTCAAAATACATTATGGTTGGGTACCGGCTGTTACCTGTATGGTCGGGTAGTTTATACTGTACCCCAGCAGCTGCCATACTGGGGTTGGATAAATAAAACACGTACGTTGCTATGCCTGGTACATATGTATACATGAGCCACACCCCAGGATGGTTCTTGTGTATACATAAGCCACACCCCAGGATGGTTCATATGTATCCATGAGCCACACCCCAGGATGGTTCATATGTATACATGAGCCACACCCCAGGATGGTTCATATGTATGCATGAGCCACACCCCAAGATGGTTCTTGTGTATACATAAGCCACACCCCAGGATGGTTCATATGTATACATGAGCCACACCCCAGAATGGTTCTTGTGTATACATGAGCCACACCCCAGGATGGTTCATATGTATACATGAGCCTCACCCCAGGATGGTTTATATGTATACATGAGCCTCACCCCAGGATGGTTCATATGTATACCATGAGCCACACCTCATGTACACCGTAAGGTACACCCTAGAGCGGTCCTTATATACACCATGAAGGACAACGGTGCAGCACATACTTGATACAGCCGTCGTACTGACGCGTTGATAAAGATAATTATTATAGATAACTAATCATTCTTATCACAGTTTTTTATGATTTTCATGTCGGTACAGTCGGTGTGTGTGTGTGTGTGTGTGTGTGTGTGTGTGTGTGTGTGTGTTGTGTAGGCCG
>JAUTXX010426246.1:0-12857 GCA_032273605.1 Panulirus laevicauda
GGTGGCGCCTTGCCTCTTAATGTGTTGCGGGTGGCGCCTTGCCTCTTAATGTGTTGCGGGTGGCGCCTTGCCTCTTAATGTGTTGCGGGTGGCGCCTTGCCTCTTAATGTGTTGCGGGTGGCGCCTTGCCTCTTATGTGTTGCGGGTGTCGCCTTGCCTCTTATGTGTTGCGGATGGCGCCTTGCCTCTTCTTTAATGGTGATCAACTTGAAAGTCGTAAAAAACAATTATACCAGAAGTTTGACTCGTAAGTTTTAATGGTCTTCTTATTACTCATGACAGGATCATGGAAGTAGCTGGGAGGGGAAAGGTCCAGTAAAGATCTTGACGGTAGTAAATAGGACATGTATGTTTGTTATCGTGTGCGTGATGGTCTTTGTCAACTCTTAAATCTAAATGAGGGAACGATGAGTCTGTTAACAGCCAGTTGTCCAAGAATTACAACACACAAGGAAGAGAAAGTCTTAATGAAGATGACTGAATACATTTCTATGATATACGCAGAGAAAAGGAGAAACATGCATTGTTGGACGTCACAATTAGTCGTGTATTGCTGGGGATAGCGAGGGAACCTTGGTAGAATCTTTATGATAATCTCAGAAGCAATAGAGATGTCATTACCCAGTCAATTGGCTCATTACTTATGGAAAACTACCCCCTTGTTTCAGGTCAATGAAGCCATCCGTGCGCTGTGACCTTACAATGCCTTCTTTTCCTTAACGTGAATTAAACGACTCGTGTCGGAGGAGAATATTTCCCCAGAATATTGTCACCACGAGCGGATGGAGGAGGTGCACCCCGCGGGGAATCAATCCCCTTGACTCTCTCTCTCTCTCTCTCTCTCTCTCTCTCTCTCTCTCTCTCTCTCTCTCTCTCTCTCTCTCCCTTCCCTCCCTCGAAAAGTCCCAGCTCAGATGATGGTCCAAAGCAGACGCTTTATCTTAGTTATGACGACGGTCATCACAGGAGGTGCCATCAACGCTGAACCTCCATCGCTCGTAGATCAGATAAGACAAATTGGTCGTTGGTACCAACGGCTCTGATGCTGCTGTTATATATAACAGCTGGTGACGATCTACATCGAGAACAAGAACTCGGGATTAATGAATAGGTAACCATTTCCCCAAGCTGAACTGCTTTCTTATCCTTATTGTCCTGGAATATCTCGAAGTTAGATAGTCTGTTGCGAGCAATCCTCCTTCTTCCTTGCTAACTGCCCTAAACTTCCTTCAGCATGACCCATAGTACGTGAGTCTTAAACACGACATAAGTACAGGAAACTACTCATGATGGAGGTAAACTGTTATTTCTCTGCATTCCTGCGCTTATGACATTATTGTATTTATTTTGCTTTGTCGCTGTCTCTCGCGTTAGCGAGGTAGCGCAAGAAAACAGACGTAGCTTCCTAAGGGAGATGTTGCCAGTCAGCGGGAGGATGAGTTACCTGAGGTAAGATGTGGTTTTCTGGCCTGTTTGCAGGTTCAGCACTCATGAAGACCCGGTAGTCCTGGTGAGCCGCGTCCGAGTGAGCCTCCAGCTTCTTCTCCAGTCTGGGTAGCCACTGACGCACCAGGTGGATGTTCTGTGCAAGACGAGAACGGGAAGTTCCAGTGGCCAGGTGGTAGGTCTAGCCACTGACCTACTCACCCACTGACCCACCCATCCACTCACCCATACCAGTGTGGTTACTACCCACCCACCCATCCATACCAGTGTGGTTACCACCCACCCATACCAGTGTGGTTACCGCCAACCCACTAACCCATACCAGTGTGGTTACCACCCACCCATCCATACCAGTATGGTTACCACCCACTCACTCACCCATACCCGTATGGTTACCACCCATCCATACCAGTGTGGTTACCACCCACCCACCCGTCCATACCAGTGTGGTTACCACACACCCACCCACCCATACCAGTGTGGTTACTACCCACCCACTCATCCATACCAGTGTGGTTACTACCCACCCACTCATCCATACCAGTGTGGTTACCACCAACCCACTCACCCATACCAGTGTGGTTACCACCCACCCACCCACCTATACCAGTGTGGTTACCATCCACCCACTCATCCATACCAGTGTGGTTACCACCCACCCACTCATCCATACCAGTGTGGTTACCACCAACCACTCACCTATACCAGTGTGGTTACCACCCACCCATCCATACCAGTGTGGTTGCCACCAACCCACTCACCCATACCAGCATTCACTACAAAGTTTTTCTCATAAAGAAAACAGCACTTAGAAGTTTTCTTGGTAAATCACGAAGAAAAATAAGGTTGTAACTTTAGCAGTTGCAGCATCTACCTAACCTGGACACGTTTCATAGAGAGTCAAGACAGCAAGGTATCGTAAGACAAAGTTGTGATGCAGAGTACATGTGAGAGCGAGCCGTGGGGCCCCACCTGCAGGATCACCCAGTGACCTTCTTTAGCAGCGATCTTGAGGGCTTCCTCGGCAACCTTCTCCTGACCCTGACCCAGGGACACGTTATGAAGACGACGGTTCTCGCAGGTGTAGCCCAGGCGTTCTCCCAGCCGCTCCACCTCCTGCGAACAAGATACCAGAGGTCAACCGGAGCAACTGCTCACCCCTCTGTACTGCCATTCCTCCCAGTTATATATATATACACACATGACTGAGGTAATGCAGGTCTGTCAGCATGTCAAATGGTATCTAAAACCAAAAAAGAGACATTGCTTATCTAATCACTACAACTGTTCATTCAATGTTGCCTAAAATAAAAAAAAGAGTTGAAAATCCATTGATTCTGAACCAGGATCATGAATGAACCATATGAATCATATATTAAAGACTGTGGATCATACAAACACGAACGGTTTGTCTGTGAGCGTCTTGTGGTACCTCATAGGAACAACCAAGAGAATGATATCAGGACAAAGTCTCATGATCTTCCTTCGTCCTTCGAACCCCTGAACCATCATTTGACGGCAACCTGGACGTCGCTGTTACTTTAACTCACAATTGGAAACTTACAGATATGGCAGCCAATACATAGAGCTATGCATCCTGTGGAGGTTGGCTCTGTGGGTGAACAGCATAACATGGTTCACCTTGAGAGGGTCGACCCCTGGCGATAGGATGAAGAAGATGGGTGTCGAAGGCCCAGACTCCTCGTAACTCTGAGAGAAGTCAATGTTCTCTCCCTCCACGTACTTCCTGCCCATCCTCTCCTCGATGAAGAGCCTGGAGTGCAATGATTCCAGGATCAGAAGGTGTCACACATGTGGACGTAAGTGTCTTAAAAGAAAACATCATCTGTCAATGGCACACTGTCTGGTACGTACACACTTCGTATGGTCTATCAGAAAGACCATGACGTGAAAAGTAATCTCTCTCTCTCTCTCTCTCTCTCTCTCGACATAGCGGTCAACACTTACTGCATGGCATGGGTCATGCGGTCGGGCCTTAGGGCCCTCATGATGACCAGCCTCTGTACGTCGGAGCGACCTTTCCACTCGCCCGGCAGCTTCTCCCGCTCCGGTGCCTCACACTCACAGTACATCCGCCATCGCTTCACGCTGTTCTCAATGTCCCGGTCCAGGTTTCTTCAGGGATGAAGGTAACGTGTCGGCAATACAGTCATATCATAAGTAGAAGCTTAATGCGTCACACAAGTTATCAAAGTTGTTAATGTTTTTGTTTACTGAAGATAGTGAGCGGCAGACTAAGAGCGTAAGCCCGTTCTTTGTGGTGAGTCTTTGTGGTAAACCGCCTGACATAGCTACTTCGTGTGTTCTAGATTACGTCAACGGTTTCATTTGCTCAAACAAGTTGGTTGATTGTGTTGGTAATACAAGATCGTTCTGTAACTTGGAGAAATACAGTAAATTACCTAATGATGAAGTGAACATTTATAAAAGTATAGTGTACACTGATAAGTTAAAGCTAGCTACATAGTATTATCCAAAAAGATTCACCACTTTAGTCAACAGCTTGAAGAATGACAGTGAACTACATCTATCTAAACCAGATAAGGCTAATACGGTTGTGATTATGAAAAAAAATAATTATTTTTCAATGATGAATTATCTTTTAAGTGATGATACAATATACCTCAAACTTAGTAGAAATGCACTAGACACGGTCATTGTTCACTTTAACAAATAACTGAAATTCCTGAAAGATAATATGACGATTCTCTCATCAAAATGTTCATCCGAGAGTCATATTTGTACGGACTTATCAACAAAGTATCAAAATGACCATTTTCTTCATCAATCCCACCGAATTGTAATAGTTCAAATCCTGATATCATATACAATGTAGCTTTCGTTAACAAACTTAATAATCTCCAAGTAAGTTAAGATTCCAGACTTGTAAGGTTTCATGCGTCATCCTGTTCACAAAAGTTCCAGTTGATAAAGTGTTGGAACATCTCATAGATTTTTTGGATGATTTTGATTTAACCTTCTCAAATTCTATGTTCCTTGGACTGACAGAATTGTGTCAAAGTCTGTATATTTGAATTTGATGAAAAATATCATGCTCAAAAGTTTGGCACGACGACTGGAATTTTATAAAGCATAACTTCTAAGGGGTATCTTATCCTCTAGGCAATCTGGTGTCCGGCCAACGAGTGAAAGTTTGATAGAGAATTGGAAAACTATTACATATTATCATCTCTGACTGCTTGATCCATAGGATCGGAAACATTCAAGTTCAGCATTTACAGAAAATCCACTAATGTTTGTTCATGTATTCATTATCACTGTCCACGACATGATAGCGTTAAACAATCAAAATCCTTATCGATGTTCGCGTAGTGCATTACGTAAATACAGTCCAGAGTTTATGATTGAAGAATTTAAGAATATAATATACAGTACTGCATAAAAAGCTTAAGTATCTTAGATCTTTTGTTGACAAATGTTTTAATTTAGCAGAGAAATAATTTCATAGTTAGTTCCAAACTTACTCAAATTCTTTAATGTTCATGTAGCCTTTAGGAATACTACTACTGTTAAGACTATCGTAATCAGAAAATGTTGTGGGTTGTGTTTACGGAGTGCCTTGCAAAAGCTGTAATATGATTTACAAAGGTCAGACTTGAAGGATCTCTCTGTAAGACTTAAGCAACATATAACTGTATTAGAACAGGATATCTTTCCGATATACTTTTTTCAAAGTGTGATATACTGACCCTTGTCCTGAGAGGACCAAAACTACCGCAGTTAAAACCTGCAACTCTCTGATAAAAAAAAAATATTAATTACTCTTCCGCTATCAAGCACACAAAGAATTGTATGAATATAAGTGAAGGGCTGTAAAACCTGGATAACTTTGTTGTTAGAATAATTTGTAAACAGCTTAATTTGTCTTGACTGCATAAGAATATCTATGACAGGCGCGGCGCCTGTTTTTCAGTTTTTCAAAAGGAGCAGAGAAGGGGGCCAAATGAGGATTTTCCTTCTTAGGTACATTCCTCTGTTCTTAACGCTATCCCGCTAATGCAGGAAATGGCACATATGTATGAATATATATATTCGTTTAATTCATTTATTATACTTAGTTACTGTCTCCTGCATTAGCGAGGTAGCGGAAGGAAACAGACGAAAAAATGGCCCAATACACCCACATACACATGAATATACATAAATGCCCACACACGCACATATACATACCTATACATTTCAACGTATGCATACATATACATATATACACATGTACATCTTCATACTTGCTGCCTTCATCCAATCACGTCGCCACCCCGCCACACATGAAATGGAACCCCCTTCCCTCCATGGTTTACCCCAGAAGCTTCACATGTCCTGGTTCAATCCATTGACAGCACGTCGACCCCAGTATACCACATCATTCCAATTCACTCTATTCCTTGCACGCCTTTCACCCTCCTGCATGTTCAGGCCCCGATCACTCAAAATCTTTTTCACTCCATCTTTCCACCTCCAATTTGGTCTCCCACTTTTCCTCGTTCCCTCCACCTCTGACACATATATCCTCTTTGTCAATCTTTCCTCACTCATTCTCGCCATGTGACCAAACCATTTCAAAACACCCTCTTCTCTCTCAACCACACTCTTTTTATTACCACACTTGATGAAATTCATAATGAGAGAAGTGACCTTAACAATGGAAGCTTTACTCAGCCTGAAATCCTGCTTAGATTTCTAAATTCTACGTAGGCAGGGAGGATAATCATAAATAAAGTTAAATATGTTTCCCAACATTCAGATATATCTGATTAGGGCATAAAAATCTGTACAACATCGATGTACTTCACTCTATACTTCTGCAGTCATAACTTTCTGACCATGCAAGGAGTGCACAGTGTTCATAAAGAGTACTTAAGAACCATTAAGCAAATACTCTGTAGTTATACATTAATGTGAGAGTTACCTAGTTGAGGATTTTTGCGAGAATGTGCCTTCTTCTCTAGTTCAATTGATCCATCAGCTACAGTTTTGTACAGGAATGCCTTCTCCTGAAATAAAATAGGTGTTTTACTTTGTGATGCAACAGTGATATATCAAGTAAAGGAAACTATTCAAATCAAATATAAATGAGATTCTACAAGCTTAAGAGGCCTTAACCAGCTCATCTCTTAAAGATTACCATAAAATTTTATATTGGAGAATTTGAAATTCTTAACTTCATATCATTATGCAAGGCACTGACACAACATGCAGTCAATTCAGCTGAAAACAAAGAAAATAAAATAATTTACTTTAAGGATGATGCACTTTGCAACAGCTACTCTCCCTGACATTGTAAGCCAGTGTATAAATCTTTATATTTGCTCATAGTTTCCTGCATTACTGAGGTAGCACCAGGAACATGTCATGTGTAATGCATCAAAACTATAGTCCCCTATCCACAATCAACCCACAGACCTTATATGCCCTTGTTCAGTCCAGTGACAACACTTCAATCCCTGTATTCCATATCATTCTAATTTGCTCTGTCCCGTGCACACCTTTCACCCTCCTGCATGTTCAGGCTCTGAGTGCTAAAAATCTTTTTCACTCCCTCCTCTCAACTCCAATTTGGTCTCCCACTTCTCCTGGTCTCCTCCAATCCTCACTCATTCTCTCCATATGTTCAAACCATTTCACCACACTCTCTTCAGCTTTCTAAGCCATACTCTATTTATCACCACACTTCTCTCTTATCCTATTACTACTTCCTAGATCAACCTCCCTCACATCACTTACTGTTCTCGAAAAATCCATCTCCAACACATACATTCTCCTCCATAAACTGCATATACACTGGGACTACTATACATTTAAACATACCCACTTTCATACTCCCAGATAGTGACCTCTCTTTCCACACATTCCTAATGTTCCCAGATCCTTTGCCCCCTTACCCACCCTATGACTCACCTCCATTTCCGTGGTTTCATATACTGCCATGTCCACTCCCAGTATCTAAAACAGATCTGAAACAATCCAATTCATCCAAGTTTCCTCTATTCAAACTCAATCCCCAACCAACATGTCCCTCCGCATGCTAAACCTAATAACCTTGCATGCTAAACTCTTAATTTTCTCCTGTCACACACCATCTCAACCTCAGACACCAACTTATGCAGTTTCCTACCTGAACCTGCCACCAGGGCCTTGTCATCAGCAAACAACTGAATTCACTTCTCTAGCCCCTTCATCCCTACAAACTGTGTACCTGCCCCTCTTTCCAAGACTTACATTTATCTCCTTTAACATCCCATTCATTAACTAATATAACAGCCTGGTGACATTGCTCATCCCAGCCACAGATTAACCTTCACATGGAACCACACATCCTCCTCTCCACCTACCTGTGCACACACCTTACTCTCTTCAAATAAAATACTTACTGCTTGTAACAGCTTTCATCCTAGATTATATATTCATACCATGTTCCACAAAGCACCTCTAGCAATCCTATCATATGCTGCCTCCAGATACAAAAATGCCTCATACAGATTATTTCTCTAAATATCATTCACACACATCCACATCCTCCACTCCTAAAACTACACAGTTTGTCCTCAATCTAATGATGTGCATGTCACAACCCTCTTAATCACCACTCTCTCATACAACTTCACAGGGACACTTAACAAACTCATACCTCTGTAATTTGAACACAAATGTTTCCCTTTGCCTGTATACAATGGTACTATACATGCATTCTGTGAATCCTAAAGCACCTCACCATGATCCATACAAATAATGAAAATCCTAAGAAACCACTCAACAACACAGCAGCCCCTTCTTAAGAAATTCAACTGTAATAACATCCACTTCAGCCACTTTGCCACATTTCATATTATGAAAGGCTTTTGCCTCCTCTTTTTACTAACCAGCCCACTTGCCATGGGTCTCTCACCCTGCATACTTCCCCCTTCCAAACATCCTAAATCTGACATCCAATCATCTAAAGCATTCAACAATCCTTCAAAATACGTGCTTCACCTCCTCTTCGCCTCATCAGTACTTGTTACCATTCCTTATTTGCCCCTGTATCTCTGGTGCCTGTTCCTTCTGGGAACTTCCATTAAGGTGGCAATGGTAAAAGTCTCCACTATCCCTGTCCTTACATGCATCCCTCACATATACCATTCCAAGCATTCTAACCCCCATTCCTAGCACTTTTCCCTAAATATCTCCCATTCCTCACCTGCTCCCATAACTTCATTTACTCTCAACTTTTGCCATTCTACATTCAATCTCTCCTTGTATTTCTTCACATAGATCTCTTTTCCAAGCTCTTTAATTTGTAGCATCCTCTTGTCATTCATATGATTTCCTCACTTCCAAAAACCTCATCAATCTTCACCCTTACTTCCACTAAAGAATGATCAGACTTTTCCAGCTGCCCCTTACTGTATATTCAAATCTATGAGTCTCTCTTTTGCTCACCCATCAATCAATATGTAATCTAATAATAAGAACTGACCATCTTTCCTTCATAACCATGTATATTTTCAAACTAGGTAATCCCAATCACCCATCCTTTTTCTGGGCACAGTTCCATAAGCTGTCCACCATTCTTATTCACAATACTGGGTATCCCATAACCCCCATGATACCCTCAGTTGTCACATGACTCACTTTCACCTTCAGACCATGCATCAATAATATCCAATCTCTTGCATCAAAACTGCTGACAAAATCACTTAGCAGCTCCTAAAACACTCACCTCTGGGGATTTTAACATCAGGCAACTGCCTTTTGTATAATGAAGCAAATGACACTTTGGCAACCCTCCCTACCCTTATTCAAAATGTTTCTAAAGGGATGCAACTGCAGAATGTTACCATTTAGCCATGGCAATCATTTAGACAAATAAATGATGAAGATTTGACAACAAAATACTTTAACACAACTCACTTTGTGCTTGTTCTGACCATGTGCATGTTCCTCCAGGAGGGGATTTGGAGGTAAAGGCACATCACTATCAGCAGGAAGGTTAACAGTGACTGAAGGAAAAAATTCACCCCCACAGCCCCCACTTTCTGATCCTTTGTCTCGGTTTGTGTAATACATTAAGTATAGATTACACATCTCATCATCTGCTGTGCTACCTGCATAAAGAAAAAGAAGTGGATAAGCACTATATAATATGCAAATTATATTCAAATGTCATAATGTTTACTCTAAAACTTATGCAGAATTAATCTTACTCCTATTCATAATAAAAGGAAGTCAAATTTGCTAAGAAAAATGAAAAATATGAGATGAGGAATTAAAAAGTTAAATTGCTAGTGAATGGAAGAAGGTAGGTGTATGAACTGTATCTGCAGGGAAGGAGAGTGATTGAGAGGAAGTACAAACAAATGTAGCAGAAGGTTAATAGGGTCTGAGTCCTGATATAAAGGCAAAATTGGTGAGTTATGATGAACTTCAGAGAGAATATGAAAATGTTTTGGAAGGATAATACCTTTTTCTAGAGGAGCAAAAGAAAAAATAAGGCAATAGTGGAAAGAATAGATGGGGATGTGATAACTGGCAAAGAAGAGGTGAAAAAGGCAAAAGCAAGTGATTAATGTGTTAGATGACAGTGTGGTGCATATGGTGTGTTTAGGACAAGGTGGCATGCAGAATAAGATAGTCATGGAGAATGTAAGGAGAAAAGAAAGGCCAACCTTGTGTATCATGAAGTGCAGCAAAATAGCAGCAATGTATGAGGTTGCAGATGAGTTTCTCAAGAAAGGGGTAAACAGTAATGTTGACTGGTTAGTCAGGCTTTTGAACGTTTGTACGGTCTAAGGTGAGGTGCCTAAGGACTGGCACTACACATGTATAGTGCCTGTAAAAATATTAACTTCTAAAAATAGATTCTAATTAGCATGGATCTTATTTCTAAAATATAGATTTTCAAAAGCTTCTGAAAAAGAATGAATATCAAAATACATCTAGGAAAGTGAGAATACCTATCACTGTGTGCCTGCTGCGGGTGGTTGAGTTCCAGGTGCAACGTGCATGCAGTATTTCAGTGGTCTTAACATGATATATTTGAGACATTGGGTAGAATGCTTGTGGCCATTGTGGGTTACCCTTGGCTATCTCTGTATATGCTTTTGTCTGGAAAACAAAACAAGTTGAAAAAATCTAGAAACTAAATATTGCTCACAACTTAGCACACAGTGCATAAAAAGTATCTGCAGTTATCATATAAAGTATAAAAATCACCAATCTCTCCAAATAAAAAGCACTCATACCACTGGGTCAAACAAGTACCATGAAATGACTAAGCCCAGAATGTGTGCAAGAACATGACAAGCAGACATGTAAATCATATGAGAAAATATATATATATATATATTCAGAAAAATCATCAATCTTTCTAAATAAAAAATACACCCCTACCACTGGGTCAAACATGTATCCTGAGATGACCAAGCCCAGAATGTGTGCATGAACACGATAAGCAAACAGGTAAATGTCTTCTGGTTCCCCACTTTCTCCAATAATGCAGTTCATATCTGCATGTGTTTCTGAAAAGAAGAAATGCTTCCTTAATATTTAAAAGCCTTAAATAATCCACTCTAAAGACATTGTAATAAATATAAAAAAAACAGATTCTTGTTTCAAATTAAAACATTATTAATGGATTCCTGCAGCCATCACGACACTTCAGAAAAAAATCTAGGGGAAGCATAACTCAGAAAGCAGGGAAAAACATATGAAGTTATATGTACAGGAAAACAATAAAATGAGATAGATGAGGTTCAGCAACATCTGATTGAAAAGAAGCTGTCAATATATGGCTGATCATCAGGTGAGCTGCAGGGTGAATATGGCCAACAAAAGCAATGATCAACAGACTCCTGTTAGAAGTTTACAAATTATTCTATTGTTTTAAATCCAACACCATCACTATAGGGTGGATCAAATATGGTACCCATAATACTGGATTGTCTGCTTGTCTGCATATATATTTCATTTCATGCTTACTAATTGTTTTACGCTTTAGTGAGGTAACGCCAGGAGCACATAAAGGTCAAAACTGCTTACACCCATTCTATGGCTGTCATGTGAAACAGACCAAAACCACAGCCCCCAATCCACAACCATCCCTACAGACCTTTCAATGGTTTACCTCAGCCAATTTACATACACTGGTTCATTCCATTCACAACATATTGACCCTTATAATTACATCATTCCAATTCATTGTAATCCATGTACACTTTTTACTTTCCTACATGTTAAAGCACTGATCACTCAAAATTTTTTTAATCCATCTTTCCATATCCAATTTGGTTTCCCCCTCTTCTACCCTGCCTTCTGATATTATATCCTCTTTGTCAATCGCTCTATACTCATTCTCTTCAAATGTCCAAACCATATTATTATACCTTCAACTCTCTCAACCATACTCTCTTTATCACTAAATCTCTCTCTTTCTCTTTTATCATTCACTTGATCAAACCCCCTCACATGACATATTGTCCTCAAACACTTTATATCCAACACATCCAATCTCCTCCAAACAATCTCATCCAAAGCCCATGCCTTGCATCCATACAACATTGCTGGGAATATTATACCTTCAAACATATCAATTTTTGCCCTTCCATGTAATAAATTATCTATCCACACATTCCTTAATGCTCCCAAAATCTTCACAACCTCATCCACCCTATGATCATTTCTACTGATATGGTTTCATTTGCAGCCATGTCCACTCCTAAGAATATAAAACATTTCACTTCCTCCAAAGTTTCTCCATTCAAACTCACACCCCATCTACCCTGTTTCTCTACACTGCTAAACCTAATAGCCTCATTTTCATTCACATTAACTCAGCTTCCTCCATTCACACACATTCTTCAAACTCAGTCACCAACTTCTACAGTTTATCACTCAAATCTGCCACCAGTGATGCATCATCAGCAAATAAAAAGTGACTCACTTCCAAGGCCCCCCCTTCCCGTATATGCTGCATACTTGCCCCTCTCTCCAAGACCCTTGCATTTGCCTCCCTTACCAACCCAACCATAAACAAGTCAAACAGCCATGACAACATCACACATCCCTGCTGCAGATCATCCTTCAACTGGTACCACTTACTTTACCCTCCAACCACTGGTACACAGGCCTTACACTCTTGATAAAAACTTCTCACTGATTCTAGCAGCCTACCTCCTACACCATATATCCTTAACACCTTCCACAAGGCATCTCTATAACAACCCTATCATGTGCTTTCTCCAGACCCATAGATTCCACATAAAAATTCTTCTGTTTCTCTAAGTGTTTCTCACACATATTCTTTAAAGCAAACTCATGAGCCACACATCCTCTACCACTTCTGAAACCACAATGTTCCTCCTTAATGGCATCAGGAATGGATGATGGCAAACAAG
>JAUTXX010426357.1:0-12857 GCA_032273605.1 Panulirus laevicauda
TACACATGCCTTACATCCTCGATAAAAACTTTTCATTGCTTCTAGCAACTTGCCTCCCACACCATATATTCTTAATAAATTCTCTATCAACTCTATCATATGCCTTCTCCAGATCAATAAATGCTACATATATACATATATACACATGTGTATATTCATGCTTGCCTTCATCCATTCCTGGCGTTGTCCTGCCTCACAGCATTGCTACCCCCTGCTTCAGCAAGGTAGCACCAGGAAAACAGACAAAAAGGCCACATTCATTCACACTCAGTCTCTAGCCGTCACATGTAATGCACGGAAACCACAGCTCCTTATCCACATCCAGGCCCCACAGACCTTTCCATGGTTTACCCAAGATGTTTCACATGACCTGGTTTAGTCTACTGACCCCATTATAAGTGTACACTAAAAACCTACAGAGCGGTCATGATTAATTGTAAAGTTACTTAAACATGTACCAGTGACTTAAGTATCATGCTGTATTACATTAGTTTAAAATTTCATGTGCAAAACTTAAATTACATCCTTACATTTTTGTATAATTCTTTGATCTTAAATCTAAATGTATCGTTGTCAAAGTGAAATTTTTTTGTGTGTACAAAAACACACAAAGGCTTATCCATATCTGGCTCCATACAAAACACCTAACTCTGCTACTCATCATTAACCTCATTACATCTTTATCAATATTGCTGAACCTTGCATTCTGGTTTATATAACTTGCATCATCCATTCTACACACCTATACTTAAAAAAAAGAAAACCTTCTAAGGTTCAGTCTCTGGTTTGAGATGAAAGTCATCTCCAATCAGTATGAATTACAGACATTTTCAGTACTCTAAAAAAGATTCATCCATTGCACCTATGATATACATTTTACTGTGTCTCACACATAGCCTGTGATGCCTCATGTTTACATTTACTACTTAAGGTCCTTTTCCTAAATCTTTTTCATGATTGACACTTAACCTGGACTTAACCTAAGACTTGCCTTCCAGGAAAGAATGTTTATAAGCCGGTGTCCATGTGTGCATGTGGGCATAAAAATCTTTACAAGTGGATAAACATATTATCATCATCATTATCATAATCATTATCATTAGTACTATAATTATCATCTTATGCTTCTCCCCAATTCCCACACTAGAGAGGTAGTACCAGAAACAGACAAAAATTTCCTCATTCACTCTCATCCAATCTCTAAACCCCTAGTTACAACCACACTCCACTGACTTTCCACGAATTCCCCTGACCACTTCATATGCTCAGGTGCAGTCCAATGACCACATCACCCCATCACCACCTATATACTACATTGTTCCAATTCAACTCTGTTCCACGTACCCCTCACAAACTCCTGCATGTTCAAGCCCCCAGCAAGCAAAAACTTTTCCAGTCTGTCCTCCTATCTCCATTTCAGTTTCCTCCTTATCCTTGTCCCGTCCACGTTTGATCCATTTACCTTCTTTGTTATGACAAACCTCTCCTCACTAATTCTCTCTACATGTCCAACCACAATTTCCTCTGCTCTCTCAACCATACTCTTCTTATTACATCTCACTCTTACTGTACCATTTCTCAATCAATCAACTCACTCTTACTGTACCATTTCTCAATCATTCAACTCTATAAGAGATATTGTTCCAAAACATTTAATTTCTAACATTTTTACCCTCTTCTGGAAATTCCAATCTACAGCCTAGGCCTCACATCCATACAACACCATGGGACCTACTATACCTTCAAACATGCCCACCTTTGCCCTCCCAGACAGTGACCTCACATTCTACACATTCTTCATTGCACTCAGCCTATTGCTCACCTCAGCTCCCAGAGTTCCATTTCCTACAATATACATTCTCAGGTATCAAGGAGTGCTTCACTTCCTCCATGTTTTTTCTATTCAAACTCACACCCAAACTAATCTGTCTCTTTGCAATGTTGAACCTAATAACCTTGCTTTTATTCACAATTACTCTCAGCTTTATCCTTTCACACACTTTCCCAAACTTAGAAATAAACTTCAGCAGTTTCTTATCATTAACAATATTATCATACAACCCCTTGGCCCCTTTAAGGGACTCCTGCAGCTTCAAGGTTGTGGAATGAAAAGTTCCCTAACAAAACTGTACTCCTATTCATCCACTGATGATGGTGCAATCTCACCAAAGGTGACTTTGCACTTGCAGTATAACCTTATGCTGGTGTAGTCCAGTTATACTTGAATATATGCCATATGGAGATATCAATCATATCATTCAAATGAAAATGCTTGAATGCATGAAGTAAATCAAAAGTAAATTTACAAGATATCATGAGATCTGTGTCACTGCTCTCAAGTGTATGACTACTTATGAAAAGTTACGCAAAGCAAAAGTTTAGATTAAAGTTAGGTCAGATATGGATTGGCTTGGTGTGGGTAGAATGGTTATATCAGCCCTACACATTGACATAAAAATGAGTACAATTACACAAATCACTTTTGGCTCTATCACCTCATAATCTGTCTTGATATGAAGCATAGAACCTCTGATATAACAGTTATTCTATAACACATTTCTCTCCTACAATATCTCCAATTCCTGCAAACCTTGTAATCAAAACTATTGTGAATAATGCATACAATTTTCCATATGTGAAGTTTGAAAACTGGCAGATGTGAAGAGCTTCAGTTTCTACAGAAATGGGATCTATCACTATTGCTGACTGATGCTCTTAACCTCCTACTCATTTGTAGTCATTCATTAAAAAAAACATCAAAAACTAGTAGATCAAAGTTTTCATACATTTGAAATGCATGAAAGCCTTTGGTTGCACTTTTATCAAGGAAGATCTTGATATTTCAGCACTGCATGAAAAATTTACAAACAGTATGACAATTCTACAGATACCAATAATCTCTTTCACTACTTTTTCCACATATAACAAATAATTGCAGGTATAATACTGTATCATTTCACCAAATGACAGACATCAGTACCTGAAAATAACGAAAATCAAAGTTTCAATTACATTTTTTCCATGGTGGAAGTCCCCAACGTACAAATGTATGACCTATGAATACCTGTACTTATGAATGAGCGAGCTCAACAACATATTATCCAATTCCTAGTCAAACATAATGCACCCCCCAACTTAAAAACATTTGACCTGCGAACACCTGTGTTACGAACAAGTTCCAAAAACACTATCCAACTCCAAGTCCAACTACAAACAGTTACACTCATGAACTGCAAACTACATGAATGTCCATTTTTTCATTAACTATTGTTTAACATAATGTTTTATTAACAGTATTCAATTACAATTAGTCTGCTAAAGGTATTTATTCTAGTTTTGTATGAATTATCATAATTTCTTCATGATTTCTGACAAGAGCAATTAAGTATTTGAACATGTCCAGAAATGTAACTTGTTCTAATATGGGGACCCTCAATACAAAACATTCATACACACAGATCAGGGAACTACTTAAACATGCATTTTTTTTCATGAAATGTTGCTCAAAATAATGTTTTATTAACTAAATCTATTTAAGAATAAGATATCGATTACTTCATCACAAAAAGTATGTCTAATTCTTTGCAAATAATCATATTTTCTTTAAAGTTTCCAACTTACGAAAAATTCAATTTACAAACTAGGTCCAGAAACATTACCCATTCGCAAGTTGGGGACTCCCAGTAATAAGGTTTCAAGACACCAATATAGTTCTGGCCTAGAACTGTCATATCCATACTTCATTTGAATATCAGATGCAGCCTTAATACAGTGTACACCAGAGGCATGCCTTCATCAAAGAATGATCAGTTCTAAATCTGGAGATATCTTCAGCAATAAAAGAAAACTTTACAACAGTCAAACAGTTCCTAGAAATTTCATTTGGTAACTCAAAGTGATCCCATTCAATGCCTAACTTCAAATTTATGTTAAACACTTTATCATGATCAGTATATCATCAAACCATGAATCAATAAATGTTAGTGAAACTGAAGTAAAAATATAAATTAAAGCACGCCACAGTCTTCAGTAAGTCATAAACGTATTAATGTTAATATTCACTCTGCTTCAAAATGGCAATAATGACCACACCTTATGGCAAATGAGAAGTATGTTTTAACACTGTTAATAATTCCTTTCATCACTGCATATACAATTTTCAAACAGCTCAGATTTCTGTAATTAATACCATTAAATTAACACTGGACTAAAAGGTCTTAAGCCATGTACAGTGGCTTTCTAAAAATTACCAAAGATTATATACAACAAACAAACAAAAATATGTTCAACAAAAGCCACACAGCAACCAGGGGAATAAAGAAGGAAAATCTTTCTTTTCTGCTCAGTTGTCTTCATCTTACAGCATTTACATACTGAAGATTACCACAATCTTTTTATCATCATCAGTTTCTTATCTATGACTTAATATCAATGTAATATGCCTTATACAATAAAAAAAAATCAAACTTGGTTTTACCATGAATTAATGATTAACTGATAAAAATCTCAATTTTGCATGTAAACCTCTGATAATGAAGACAATGCAAAATACTCAGAACCGTAACCTTTAGTATGCAACAGGCTGGGTAGTAGATAAAATACATGGCATTATATTCTTCAAATTTACCACTTTCAAAATGAAGTTCAACTGTTCACACTGTAGTGTATGAAAGCAAAAACTTCAAGCTATCCTCGACAATGCAGAGCAACAAGCAGAAAAACAATCCTTCTACAACTCCCCAGACTCGTGTTGTACCTTATCAGTGTACCAGTCACCAAGATGAAGGTCAGGACTTGGTGCCACGAAAGCACAGCTGGAGAGAGACCTGGCTGAGGCAGAGGACGGAATAGAGCCCTCTCTCGATGTGCTATCCCCAGCACCCAGGGCAGGAGATGATGGTGACTAAGCATAGAAAGTTATCTTTTTATGCAATTTCCCTATAATATGCCTTACTGTATTTCAAAAAGATAACACAAGTTTTATGTAATATAAAATATAAAAGTACAGGCATTCCCCTCTTAAAGTAAATGTACCACTACAGTGCTACTTTCAGCAACCAAATAAACTGGGATGCATTCTATTACCGAAATGAATTCCCAAATCAAACTTTTCAATCCCCATATTACACAAAAATTTTTTCTCACATGAGTTGTGTTCTACTATTGTACTCTGTTAGCTAAACACTGCCTATAACATAGCAATAATATTGTAAAGCATTTAAAATAATAGGCAGCCTATGTAAGAGAAGCTGAAGTGGTAGAGGCAAGACTTGACACAAAAATATGTACTATATATGATACATAGTATACAATACTAAATAACTGCAGTGTATGAAAATTCACCAATGATGGATAAGAAGTCTGCATATCAAGGCTTTATGGTAAAATAGTTCAGAGCCATATATCAGCACTAGGACAATTATTCCTTCATGCAAGATTTGTGTACACTCCATGCTTAAATTTATCCCATTCATGAGAGATATTTCAGTGAACTAATTTTTCCCACTTGGAGGACTCTGATTTCAACTTCAGCATTCCCAATACTATCCTCATAAAACTTTACTTATTATAAGTTAAACATTAACATCCAGGTTTTCACCAAGGAAATACTATTCCTTCCTTACTAATAAGCATGTGTCAATCACTACCATCTCCATTCCATACTTTAAAACTTTCTCTCCATCTCTTACAAACTATATTCATTTATACCATCATTCTCCCAGACTTGTTAAATATATTTCATTCCTTACACATATGTCTCCTCTACTATTATGCACCTTAATTTTTCCTTTGAGATCCTCATTTGCTCCCTTTATATACATATTATCCTTTTAAGTCTTTTATTCAGTGCTGTATACTCTACGCTCTTTGAGTGAACTGTGTATTAAGTAACGTTACCAACTCAGTTACTATCTGAATTGAACCAGTGTTCCAATATTTCAGCTTCTTTAAGCAGGGATTACCTGTATTAGTCGTAAGCATGAAAACATTGTCATACAAAATAGTACAAAAACTGTATAAGAAATAATTTTTTACAATTTAAGACCATTATCACTCCCTTTACATACTGTATTTTAATTAATAAATCACACAACCCCAGGATCCCTTTTGTGGGACTCCAGCTTTGAGGCTGCACTCCAATCACAAGCAAGGAAATGATGGACACTTGAGCTAGAGGTTCCTCAACAAGACTGTCATTTTCATCCACTGAAAATGATACAGCATTTTCATCCACTGAAAATGATACAGTCATGCTGAAGGTGACTTTTCACTTGCAATGTAACCACATGTAGGCAAAGTCCAGTAACAACTACTGCTTTATATTAATATGGACACAAAATACTGCACTGTAATGTAAAATATTTCATCTCTCAGGAACTGCAGCTTTTTGCAAAATATAAAACTTTTCAAAGTTAACATCCATTTCGGATAGATATCATATATAAACAAATGATTTTTCACTCATTCCATTCTTAAAGTTGAAAGAAGTGAGCTGAAAGACTTTGAAAACTAAAACAGACAAAATAGGAAAATAACCGCCTCTGTCATTTACCTAAATTCCATGTTTAGTACAGACAAACAACACAATATACCTCATGAATGTACAAAGGAAAATAAAGTTGCACAATACACATAATACACTTACTGTACATCCAGTTCCCTACCATTTGAGTTCTACAACACTGAACGGTGCTCACTCTAAATTCTATTACACCATCACTGGAGAAAAAGCATTTTAGCTCATGAAAAAGGATGGATAAATGATAATGTCCACCGTACTGTACTCTAGTACCCCTACCATAAGCCTACCATAAGTCACGACCCATGTAGTCACCCAGCAAACAAATCCTCACTTTGGTCATATTCAATGAGCATATCACAGATAAAATTCAGACATTCCACTAAATACTGAGTGATGCAATGGATTGTACCAATAATCCCAGCCCAGGTTAGTTCTTGCAGATTCCATCACTGAAATGGCCATGACTGAATGTACAGTACTACATTTATGTGGTACAAGAATAGTGAAAAACAAATTCAACATCAACAAAAAAAGGCAGACACCTACTGGGAAAACACAAAGCTATTAAAAGACTACTTTTAATAAGAAGTGACAACCATAACAGCAAAGAAACCTGAAAACCTAAAACCAATACTAGTAATATAAAATTAAAGAAAAACCCAATCTTCTATCACTCTTTATTTTGGAAACAAGGAATCCAAAAAAGCAGAACCAAGACCCCAGACCAAGAAAATGCATATCCTCTTTCTGATATTTTCCCTAAAACTCCACTCTGCAACTACATATGTATCATACAACTACATATGTATCGTACAGATATGAAACTAAAGGTAAAATCCAGTTAACGAAAACACATTACTAACTTGAAAGTTTGGAAGAAATGCATATCAATGAACTCCTTACATTTAGAAGTTATTTAGACATCTACTGGATTATCTGGGGCATTAATCTTTTTATCCTATAACAACAGATGTGACTGGGAGAACTGTGAACATTAAGGAAAATGTAAATGATTAATATAAAGGTAAAAATAAAAAGGGGAAATTTCACCTAAGCTCCCTTAACTACCAAGATCTTTTTTTCTCATTGTTATAAACAAAATTTATTGGAAACATCCATATCAGCAAAATATACAAACATTACAAACGATACATGTTGACTGGGGGGACTGCTGCCCTGCATCCCTACATGCAGTCATTCCATGCAGTACCCAACAGTTCAAGAAATAACTGATGTATATTTTTTCTACAAACTTAGAAATTCATGCATTCAGGGATAAGTGTTTTCTAGGTTTACGATATAATTTACTCTTATGAAATCATTGTTGCCACTGTAAGGAATAATTCAAGAGAGCAGGATTTTCCATTTTCACTCTTATAACCTATATTTTGATATCAAATAACTCATTTGTAGTAAGATTATAAGACAGAAGGTGTATCAATTTTCTATGATCATTAATGCCCATCCCAATCACATAATCATAACAAAAGGATACAAACAATTAAAAATGTTTTTGATATGTAGGAGTGGACATGGCAGCGACTGGAAACATGGAAGCTCAGGTGAACCATAGGGTTGGTAAGAACACAAGGGTTACGGAAGAAATGAGGATTGTGTGGAAAGAAAGGTCACATCTGAGAGAGTAAAATTGGTTATATTTAAAGATATAATAGTCCCAACAATGTTTCATGGATGCAAAGCATGGACTATAGATGAAAATATGCAGATAAGAGTGAATGTGGAGGAAATGATTCGTCTCAGGACAAACGCAGTGTACAAATGGTTGATCAAGTAAGTAATAATTGAGAGGTGTGGTAATAAGTAGGGTGCAGGTGAGAAAGCTGAAGAGGGTGTGCTGAAATGGTTTGGACATATGGTAATTATAAGTGAGAGGTTATAGCAAAATGTGTCAGAAGCAGAGGGAACAAGAGGAAAGGGGATGACCACACTGGGGAAGGTAGGATGGAATGTATAAGATTCTCAGTGCCTGAACATGCATAAGGGTGAATGATGCAGAAGAGATAGAGTGAACCGTAGTGCTGTGGTATACAGGGGGTGACATGCTGCCGTTAACTGAACCATGGAGTAAAAAGCAGCCACAGAAAAGCACAAACAGGACTATGCAATATGGTTATTGATAGGCCGTGATTTCAATATATTACACATGACATCAATAGAATGGATCTCAGTAAATTAAGCATTTCTTTATCCATTCCTAACACTACCTAGCTAACACGAGAAATGAGTTATGGAAAAAAATAAGTGCATCAAATAACAGCAGAGATCTATGACAATTCTACTAGACATAAAGAATCCACTGATATGCACTTCTTTCAAATCAAATGGTTAAGGAGGTGTTGCCCATTAACTGGAACTTTGCCTATGAAGCTCAACATCATTCTTATTCCAAAGCTATTTACCACGACAGCATTAAACTGGCAATTTTCTTTAAAACATAGCAACAACAACGTCAGTTGGTTAGTTACTAGGGCCTCAGGCCTCTCGACAGCCAGGATCATTGAGGCTGTAAATGTAAAATGATACTAATACCTTTTCGAACATCCAGACCCCTGGTTAGGTTAGGTCTGTTCAGTTTGGTTTGGTTGAAATTGCTTTATCATTGGTCTTTCATGTCTTACGAACGATTCTGACATTCATCTGTATAACAAATCACTACTCAGAGTGATTTCCCCACTCAACACCTCCAAAATCTCACTAGGGGGCCCACCATTATCGCCAGATAAAGTAGGGAGGATATCTCAAAAGATAATGTTTTGCTGTAGAATTGCTGTCAGAATCATGCACATCAAAACCCAAAGGAATAACAATTTCATCTCCCAAACTGGTGGGTATCCGAAAAGGTAAATTTTCACCCATAAAGTTATATCCACCAGTCAAAAAACCTTAAAACACCTTCCAGTTCCACTTCTGACGCTCTTTAAAAACTTTTATCCTATAACACTATAGTTCCCCAACTATAGTTGGCATACTGTGTTAAACTAAGTTCACCTTGGTTACCTTAAGTTATCAAATAATCCACGTAACATAGCGTTAAACTGATCCTTGGAAAAGTGTCTTGCATGAGATCCCCGCACTAACCACGATAATTTGATAACACCAGATTCTCTTACATCCTTCAGGGGTCACACCCATCAAATAACTCCAATGTTTACCACTTATCATTGTCTCCCACTCCAAATTCTAACAGAAAACAATAAACTATACTCATGGATCCTCCAATTTCTATTCTTGTATGCCTGTCAAAACTCAGTAAAGCATAGATATTTCATAAAAATCTTACCGGAGGACGGTCGACAGCCACTGACGCCATACTTGTTTTTAAGTACTAACAGATCACTTTCTCCGATACCACTAACATCTCACGTGCCCTTTGACTTAGGTGTAGTATTAATCATTAATATGAATTATTCGTTGGTCTTTATAATACTCTTATGATAATATATACCTTGATAATACGTTCATATTTAATCTTGGATTAGTTTTGAGCACATTATATACGTTTAAATAACTATCTCGATATCAGCATGTCCGAACACACGACTCACACCCCATCCTCTTAGGCAATAGAGGGCTCATTCATATCTAACATTCATGTGGAAAGTAATAGGATATGACAATTTCTAACACTTCTCTCTAACAGAGTAGATGGATTTGGCCTTATTTTTTACAATATGATCGTTAAGGATACCATACCAGATATGAAGGATGTTTCACCATTCTTTTTGGACAATTTCGAATTACTTTAGAGCCAGTTTTAAGTGGTTTACATGTCGGCTTAAGCTATTTTTTGCAGACTGTATCACTCACTTTGTATACATGGTATATGTATTACATGTACTTTCCTGTTCTCTTTACATGACATGTACATTACATATGTATTCTGTGTGAATATATATGTGACATCTGCAGAAGCTGGCATTATACCTTTGTATTGGTATGATTTTTAGTCTAATGCACACACAAGTGTATGGCATGGACAATGATATTAAATTCTACTTATCTACAACTTTCAGTACAGGTTACAATCCATGGTGCTTGTGGTCAGAGCTTTGTGGCACAAGAATCTCACGAGTCCGGGTTCGAGTCTGTCAGCGAAACCGTCTCTTGAGTCCGGGTTCGAGTCTGTCAGCGAAACCGTCTCACGGACAACCAAGGCGTTTAAACTACATTTTGGGGGGAGGTTGGTCGATAAGTGGCTATCTATCTATCTTTCTATCTACACATATTTTTGCCAAAAGGCCTGACTACAGAAAAGAATTGATTTATGTTTGTGGACGGAATGCCGGTAACGTACGTGTGGTGAAGTGGAGAGAAGAGACAGCCATCTGAACCACACTGAAGCCTTAGTTCGCTACGTCTCGGCCGCTGAATCTCCTGACACTACCTACTAGAGAGACGGGGCTTCGGTTAAGTGTAATTCCCTCATTTAAATCCATAAATGGCAGTCAAGCCTAGTTAGATCCGCCCTGCAAGGCTCAGACAGCCAGCCGCGTCCACTGGGAAAGACCACATGTTATAATGTGCACTTCCATGTCGGGAAAGTGCGGGGGGAAATGGAGTGGTAAGTGTTCGGTGTCTGTTTGTTGCAGTGCAGACATGTGGGGTACTGGGATACGTTCATGGTGCTGTAGGGATGGGAGATGCCCTGAGTGTAAAGAAAGTGTGACACATGTGTGTCTGGGGAGTGTGGCTTCACATGGGATTTTATGTGCTCTGAGGAAATGACTGGGAAAGAGAGCTAATTTACGGACACTCTTTATCGAGACCAAGTCTTGAATGATGACAAGGAGGAGAATGAGGAAACAGAGGACAAAGAACACTACCTATCTATCCAACTGTGTATCGTAGAAATCGATTTGAATGATGACGAGATCAGGAGGAGAAAACGGAAGGAACCAAGCGAGGATTTTTTCCAACTTCGTGCGCTCCGTCGTCTGCTCCTGACGCCTCCTCGCTGTGGCGGGAAAAGGGGAGCGCTGGGTATAGAAAACGAAAGGGACGACAAACTAAAGAAAACAAGATGGAATTGAAAAATAGATATATTTTATCTTGATTTGACATTCGACAAACTAAAGAAAACAAGATGGAATTGGAAAAATAGATATTTCATCTTGATTTGACATTTTAGTTTTAATGAGAAAAATGTATGACTCATAATCTTGAAGAGAAGGGTGTAAGAATGTTCCGAGTACCACTTCAGGCAGGTAGTACTTCCGTAGACAGCTGCATACCTCACGGTCCTCCCTGATGAAGTGGTTAGCGTTTCTGACCATGAAACACTTTGGGTCTAAATGGGTTCGAACTCCGGGTAGCACCAATTGGACCACACTTGACCTAGGTGTTCATCCTCGGGACTGGTCGATAAATAGATATCTGGTTTAGACTCTGAGTGTGTGTGTGTGTGTGTGTGTGTGTGTGTGTGTGTGTGTGCAAATACGCACACAGGAATAAAGACATGGTACACGATACATGGTGAAGCAAGTGGGCAAAGCGAGTGTTAAAATGAATCTCCCTTGCAGACAATCACAGCCCGTTGATTACTATCATTAGTATCATTATCATAATTACTACATCTCTAAACGAAGGAGAAGAATGGTAACAGGAGAGTGGGTGGTGTTGGTGAAATCCGCAGCCTCTGAATTACGTGTTCTGTCTTGAATCCGCTCTCAAGAACAGTTAAAGCCTTTATAATTCTCTACGTTGATTTGTTTGCGCTTTACTCAGTTCGAAACAAAACAGTGGATGGCCAATATTCGAAGGATTTAAGCCCAAAAATGTTCACCAGGGTAATGTAAGTAAGTTGATAAGGGGAAACCTAAAGTAGAGTAGATTGGAAGCAAAATAAATATTGACGCATGACGTGTGCACGATAATATGACTTATCTAATATGAAATACAACCTCAAAATTTCCCGTGCGAATATTTCTAAAATAGGCAGACGAGCGGGGTGTCTGCTACTGGTCGGATGAAGGAGGGATGAGGGAGGGGGATAGTTATTTTGGCAAGCAGACGAGCGCAGTTGTTGCAAACGAGAACTTTCGAGATGGAGACGAGCCTTGATGCAACACATTCAGTAACGTTTGTAGTCAGTTAATGAATTATCTTTCCTTATGAGGTCATTCGAACGTGTTTCTAAATAGGAGAGAGAGAGAGAGAGAGAGAGAGAGAGAGAGAGAGAGAGAGAGAGAGAGAGAATGTGTTAATACTTCAGTCTGGAATGTAATTTTTATCGCCTACGGATTTTCTAGACCTTTCGTATGGAAAATGCTTGTGTGTGTGTGTGTGTGTGTGTGTGTGTGTGTGTGTGATTATC
>JAUTXX010426467.1:0-11937 GCA_032273605.1 Panulirus laevicauda
TGTGTGTGTGTGTGTGTGTGTGTGTGTGTGTGTGTGTGTGCGCGTGTGTTTATTTATGTATGTTTATTTAATAATGTAGTTTTACTTTTTGAATTTTTGTTCATTAAATTGAATATATTTGATTTTGTAGGTATTGATTATGGTGATATGTGTTAAATGATTTTTTTTAAACAGCATTGATTGGAAAGTCTGCACCAAGTTTATTTTGTGTATTATCATACCTCTGTTAAGACATGTATTATGTGAATGTGGTCTCAGATATCTTACCTCTTTGCAGCTGTAATTTATGGGAAACAAAATTTTAGTTATTAATTACTGAAACATGCAGCAGTTATACCAGGCTTTTATATGTATTATCCATGGGGATAGGGAAAAAAGATACTTTCTACATATTTCCTGCATGTTGTAGAAGGTAACAAAAAGAGGTGGGAGTGGGGGGCTAGAAATATTCCCCTCCTGTTTTACTTTTCCAACGAGAATGAACAGAGAAGGGGGCCAAGTGAGGATTTTTACCTCTAAGGCTCTGTCACCCATTCTAGATGCTACCTAGCTGATGCAGGAAATGGCAAATATGTATGTGCTAGCCCTGCCTTTTGGCAAAATGATAGGAACAATCAATAGTAGTAAGTAGGAACATTAAGCAGGACTATTAGGTAGAAGTAGTCAGTAAGAATATTACGTAGGAGCCTCTGCAAACACTGTGCCAGACTTATCCTCTGCTAGTGGCCTTTAAAGGGTGAGGCACTAAAGGCTAAGAAGTGGCTTTAGAGTTCCCTATTTATAGAGCCTCTTTTGCTGTGGCCACCTTCTTGATGGAGTTTTAGAAGCGAACAGGCATATATAGAGAGAGAGAGAGATCAATTCTTTGTTATGGGCTCTTTGTGCTGGGTGAATACTGGCCATCATGTATGTATTTTTGATGAGTTGGATGGATGAAGTGTTATCAGGATGGGTAAGTAGTCAGAGGAGAGCCAGTGTTATTTGCTCTGGATTGTCCATATGTGTATTGTTGATGTGCAATAGGTAATGCCTGGTAAGGTAAGCTGCAAAAGGTGGTGGGTTGGGAGCTTGGTTGTTTGTTTGCATAGTTGAGGGTGTTGAAAGGCTATAGGTGGTTTATGGGAAGTTCATCTCAGGGATCTTGGATATGAATGTTGAGCCATGTAGGGTGGTGGGAAATGAAATCTTCCCACTGATTGGTTTTAAGTGTATTGGTTAGTCTATTTTGTTGGGGAGTGTATCATGAAGGGCACATGATGGGGGGTGGTATTTAGGCGTTGCTTGTGTTATGGTAAGTGTTTTGCATTTTTATTTTTATGGATAATATTTCAAAATAGAAATATATGCTGGGAAGGGAGATTTGTGTTGTGGCTTTGACCATGTTAGCAAATTAAAGTATGTGACACTGAAATGTGACACAGTGACAGTGGGGTTTTTAACTTTAAAATGTTGTGTACATAGTCATGAAGCTTTGTGTCCAAGGTTATGTCAGTTATACATGATATCATGCTGTATATACCTAAATTTAAAATCTTTTTCTCAGACATTGAATAGACCATACTAGAAATCTAAAATAAAGTGTTATTTCGCTTGTTATTCTCTATCAGAGTCTGATTCTTTTTCGTCTAAAGTCTTTATTTGGTTCTCTTTTTTAGTATATACTAACCTTTCAACTTTTCTGTTTGGGGCTCTGTGTTTTGCATTCCTTACCCTCCAGTTGTCACTTGTTTCTCGTAGATACAGCATCTAGATCACCAACCTTTTTTTTAACTTAATTACACTGTGCTCTCCCTTTCTTTTTATATCCTGTACATGTCATACACACTCCATCCTGGCAGCTTCATGTAATGCACTCATAAACTGCCTCCACAAGCTTTCTGATCAACTTCTCTTGGAAGGTAATTTTCATCCATTCATTCTTGAAGTTTTCCTCTCTTATCCTCATTTTATTCATTCATATTTTCTGTCTTCTGATGATAGCAAGTAAAAAATCAAGGTACCTAGGTCCCCAAACACTAGGTGGATGATGCATTATACACTCACTGGATGAGTCCTCGAACACCAGGTGGATGAGGCATTATACACTCATTGGATGAGTCACCTTACACTAGATGGATGAGGCACTTTACACAAATTTAGGATTTAGTCAACTGCTGCCATGGTTGAAACTGCTTTGTGCATCCAACTCATTCATTAAATATATTAATGAAATAAGCTTTTCCCTCTCTTTTATCATGTGTCTCTTACTGTTTGCATTGAATCAAGTCCTGTTAGTAGCCTCCATCTCTGCATATTGTCTGTCTGTGTCTGTCTCCTAATAGATTCCTGACATTGATGGCACAGATATTGTCATGAACAGTTCATTGCTCATCTGATTCTGTTTCACACAGTTCCTTTGTCATTATCATTATTTGGTGCAAGTTAAGATGCAGATAACAGCTAACTTCAATAACTGAGCTGCAGAGTTCTTTAATTGAACTTGATCTTCACAAGAGCTAAGGGTAATTTTCCCCTGAATAATAGATAAAGTAATGCAAAACAAAACAACCTTTGATAATTTTTAGATATTTGTTACATCTTTGACCATTGCATATGTCTAATAAAGGAATATATGAAGAGACTTTTATTTGCCACACTTTACAGGTAAGATATGATGTTTGATAAACTGGGTGTCTCAAAAGGCTGAACTCAGAGGTAGAAGTGACTACAGTATTCACCTTTAGTTCAGTGCATGTTCACATTGCATGCCATGAATTTGCGTACACATACCCATAAGTATGGAGTACTGATTGATATGTGTCTGCATAATCATGAATGCAGTTTGAACATTTGTCAAACAAAAGGTGAATAGAGAGACAAGGCTTTTCTGACACCTTTAATGTAATGTATATACAAAAGAAAAAATTTTTTTATCATTTATGTATCATGAATGAGTATTATTCTCTGTGATCAGTTTTCTGATTTGTTACTAATCAGGATTTTAAACTTGGTGTGAACTTTGCAGTCTTTGTTCATTAATTATTTGCATGGACAGTACTAAATTTGCATATCCCATATGATGAGTTTCACTAACATTTTTTTTTTTCTTAAATCATGTTACTTATGTTTGAAGTTAATTTTATCGTAAGTTAAAGTCTTGGTTTTTTAGATAAAACTAAATACTAAGCTTCCTGTTTCTCATTTGTGAGCAGCTGTGTAGAACATGGGTGTGAACACCGCCACGTAGTACATATGGACATTCCTGTATGCAGTCGTGGGTAGGCTATCAATGTGTTTTAGTAGTTTGTGTTGGGGCCACCACTTTGGTCCTGTGAGTTATGTTCCAGTGTAAATACTTCAGGAAAGGGTCTCTGTTCAGCCTTTGGTCAGATTTATGGACATATTGTCCCTGGTAAAGGTCTGAATCTTAGCTGGTAACTGAGTATACAAGGTGTTGAAGTCATGTTAGCAATGCTAAAGAATTGTTCCAGTCATTAAAGTACTCCATTGAATTTAAGCTATTGTTTCTTAGACTTATGCAGAAAGCTTAAAAAGAAATTCTTGTTTTGCTAACTTGACATTTAAACCATGTTTTGTTGAGTCATTCTGCTATTGATGAAAGTTCTTAAAGCCTGAGAAAGCTGCAAATGAAGGTGTCTTTATACCTCATTTCTTAAAAGTCTAAAGCGGGGGAAAAAGTTGCCAGTAGGTAAGTATTATGAGCATATTGTCTGTTTGAAAAAAGTACTGCTGTCTTCAGTAAACATTAAGGATACAAGTAGAATATCAGAAATGATCTCAGTCATTAAAGTACTCTACATGAATTTAAGGTATTGTTTGACTTGTGCAAAAGGCTTAGAAAGAAATTCTCGTTTTGCTGACTTGACATTTAAGCCATGTCTTGTTGAGTCATTCTTCTGTTGATGAAAGTTCTTAAAGACTGAGAAAGCTGCAAATTAAGGTGTCTGTATATCTCACTTCGTGAAAGTCTAAAGTGGGGAAAAGAAGTTGCTTGTAGGTAAGTGTTATGAATGTACTGTCTGTTTGAAAAAAATGCTGCTGTCATCAGTAAACATTAAGGATACAAGTAGAATATCAGAAATCCATGATACCTTGGACCAAGCAATGTGCAGATTATATATTTTTATGAATTTTACTAATATGGATTGTGTACTGAATATACTGTACCCTAAACTGAATGTTTTGCGTACCTATTGCAGGTCCTGAATGTTAGTTGTTTGTAAAATATGTAGTGTATACTTTGAAAGATATTTCATAAACATTAAGGTGAGTGGATATTGCATTAGATAAAGATGGAGATTCTACATTCAGTAAAGATGTACATTGCATTAAGACTCAGAGGTTAGAGGCAGGTGTTGTGTTTCATCTGTTGTAGAAGCTGGTGTCCTTGTAGTGTTTCATCTATTGTAGAAGCTGGTTTCTTAGTGCATGGAGGATCATTAGAAATAAGGTGTATGGCTCATTTGTGTCATGCACAGGTACTTGCTCAGTGAAAGGGTTGTGCTAGAACTTTCTGGATGTTTAAAATGCTTTTAAACTCTGTTAAAAGTTCTTGAATCATTTAGCCTTAAAGGTTTGTTTTTTCTTCTGTGAGTTTCTCTTGGGTTTGGCACATACTCATCATTTCTTGCTGGGTGATGAAACTTCTTTCCTGCAAGAGCCTTGTGCATTTTCCATGTGATTGGAGATCTCTTTTGGTTATACACAGTTACTTTCATTGTTCTGTTGTTTGTTTTTATGGGTTGCATATCCATGCTAACAGTCTTTTCATCAGTGATCTGGGAGACTTTGTACTCATTGTTGCAATTCATCCATTCCACAATATCATCATTATACACATCCTCTTGGTCGCTTCACTGTTTACACCCTGAGCATACATAACGGTTTTGCTTTGTTATTTTTCACTTGAAATTGTGAAGCCTTCATCTTTTTTCTGTTCTCATGGTCACTGAACCACTGAAAATTATAAGTGGCCATGACCAGTGCCATGCGTTTTTTAATGTTGACTCTGTTACTGACTCTCATACTTCTGCAAGTAAATCAGTGCCTTTCTTTTTGTAAAACTCATTCTTAAATGAAATGTGTGAAGCACATCAGTAGATGTTGCCCTGATACTTGCCTGTAATTACACTTAATGCTATGAATGATTCCCTGGTCCATAGGTTGGATCCCTGAAGTACAGCTGGGGGGAAGAAATGCTGCAAGAACATTTCTAGGCACATAACACCTCTAAATCAGAATCTTGGAGGAGAACAATTGTGCAGTTATCCAGCACCCCAACTATACAACTTTGTTGCTGAGCTTACACTACAAAATGACTTTCAAGCTACTCAGTGTCAGTTGCTTGCTAATCCAGTCCTGTTTATTCGTATATGAATCATAGGAAACACTGTTAATCCTTTTAGTGTGCCAAATTGAGCACTCTTGCCAACCATAAACAAATTGCACATTTGTTTATGCCATCCGTATTTACACACACAGGTATAGTCACTCTGTCCATTGTTTCTTTCATACCAAACACTGAATGTTCTTTTGCTGCAATAAGCATGTTTCTTGGAAAGCAGTGATAGAAGAGTTTGGTCTCATCCATACTGTAAATCTGTTAAAAAAGAGTTTCATCTTTCACAAACTTAGAAAACCTGTCAACATACTTTTCCATTGCCTGTTTGTCTGCTAGAAGTCTCTCACCACATGTTTTGAGATATCAGATGCTAAAATATATGGTGAATTTATCTTATCCTTCTGTTGTAAAGGCACAAAGTTTACTATATTTTAATTCCTGCTGTAATTTGGCCTTTCCACTTAAAAGTGGCCCAGAAATTTGTAACATTTCATGGTCAATGCAAAATTTTATCAGTTGTTCATGCTTCTTGATTTTAAATATAATCATGTCCAACACCATGAGACTCATTCGAGGATGCAGAAATACAGCCTTATCTAATGTTTGTAAGATTTCCTCTATCTGCACAACAGCAAGTGCAGTTTACGTTTCTTTGCTACGATACATCCAGCACCATCACTTTTCAGATGCCATTTTAAGGGCAGAAAAAATGAAAGTATCACAGATAACTGAGGAAAGCACTGTCATGTGCTCAGATAGCAAAAGCAGTAATGAAATGATGGTATGGGATATGCCAACACATTGCAAAAAGAGTGGCCAACTCTGGAACTCATGGTAGTAATCTTGAGTGTACTGGACCAGATTTTGGAAATTTATGATTTTGAGAAAAGTGCATTTTTGATATTCTCCCTGTATCAATTTTTGGACCTTCTGTATGTGCTGCAAGCCTTTTTTATAGTTATTCATTTGTTTTTATTTGGTAAATCAGATAGCAATGTTGCCACACAATTTTTTTTTCAAGTGCAGTGCTACTCATTCACCCCTAAAGTTTATTTTTGTTATGCAGGATTGGAATTGATTTTCCAGAGCATTTCTCTCCCTTAGATACTAACAAAAACTCTTGTGAGAAGTTTACAACAAACTTCTAGTTGTGACTCTTTTATTTTTATTATGAATTTAATTCATCATGCCCAGATTATAGAGACCAAGTGATGATGCTTAAAGTAACTAACAGATATAAAAAAACTTTCCAAAGTACAGGTTGGTGAAAAATGACAAGAGTAGAAATTAGTAACTTCCAAAGTGTTATTTTGATAAAAACAATAGTTTGGGTATTTATGTGTGGCATAAGATATAGTCTTTAGGTAGTCATGTGGATAAGTATCTGCTGTTATTGTAAGGACATAAAGACATTTGATAAATAGTAATGTAATAAAGATGTGTAATAGGACAGTTGAAAGTCAGAGCATGAGGCAATGTAGGAAACAAATATTCGCTGTACAAGGTAAGATATAAGATGCATTAAATGATGCTGCTAGATGTTGTATGTACTCACAGGAGATATACATGGATGGAATTGGAAGGGGAGAACATAGATACATATATCATTGGTACATCATCTTTGTATACAAGTGAATGCATATGAAGCATGAACAAATGTGAAAATCTTAATTAACTTTGTGGTACATAGCATGACTTAATATGTTTGGTTCTAGTTTTAATACTATATGTACTTAGTAACTTCATAATATTTTAATGTAGCAGTCTACCCCCATGGAACTGAGCATCCTTTCCCTTTCCCAGCATGCAGGGTCATCATAGTTTTGCAAAATTAGTGCTTTTAAAAAGTGCATGTTTACTTGTGATTCACCTCATGGCAATTGGAGTGGACTTCAAGATGATATGATACTTTAATATGTTTTTTCTCCTTTATAGATATGGGAAAGGAATTAATGTGACACAGAATATCACAAGAAGTTTGTTGGATAGGCAGAAGTTAGAACCTGTTATGCCCTGGAGTTAGTACTATGTATTTGTTATAGTAGATATTATCTTCATTGTGGTTAACCCTGTATGATCCCCTCCATTACCGCTGTTAGGTTGTATTTGCTCAGTATTTATTTCACAAAGAAGTAATAAAGAATCTATCAGAGGCAAATTATTTTCTCGTATGTGGAATATATCGTTGTCTTATATTTGTCTCTTGTATGTGCATACACCTAACCTTCCTGGGAACTGGTAGTGGCTCATTACTGGCTCATTACTGTATTGTCTTGACAAACATGACCTGTTTTTGGATGTAAAGAATTGGTATAGTTGAAACAATGTGCTAGGTAAGTTTCATCACTCCTCGTGCTGTCTTACATCATGTGCCATCTGAATGGTTAGTCCATTGTGTCCTAGTAACGAAGTCATGTTCTTCATGTAACCTATCACCTTCTGATAAGGTAAGCTACATTCATATATAGTTCATTGTTCCCTAGATAGTCTTAAGCATATACTTGTGATGATAGTGTTATATGGTGAATTCTTAAATGATGATTAAGCATGGAATCTTCAGTCTAATTTTAAATTTTCTTGTTATTTATGTTATTGTGTATGTTCTTAAAATGCATACAAACTTAGTGATTCATTAGTGTGTATAACAGTAAGTAGGATATTGTTATTAAATACAGAAACTCCTTTCTCTCTCCTTCCTGCACTTCCTACAGTGTAAAACAGGGATTCCCAAAGTCTGCAGTGAAGGGCTGAATCAAAGAGGCAGTCCTTGATGATGGGCTGCATACTGACAGGTTCTTAGTTTTAATATCATTGTATGCATGGTAATTGTAATTAGTTTGCCAAATAATGAAAATAAAGTAGAATACAGATTCAGGCTGTAATTACTGAGACCATGCTCTTTAAGAATTCCCTCAAAAATTCAGAATTCAACATGGCCACATTTTAAAAGGAATTCTTGACTTAGGAGCTACAATTTTTGGCATTCCTATGTCAGATGGTGGATGTATGTCGCCACTTTTGCTATTTAAATCAGATATCTGAAAATAAGGCATTTGTTAATGGTCAGTGACTGCCATATTCTTTTAGTGAAGTGACAATTTATTGATATCTTTGGAAGTTCCAGATTCATGTTGTGTATACAGTGCATACTTTTGCATCAGTCAATTCACTAGTTCTAGACAAGAAATGTCAAAACAAAGTGCCTAATATTGAGGAGTCTGTTGTACTAAAGGGCCACAAGCTTCTTCAAAGTTTTTTAGGTCACATTTGGCTATGCACCACACTTTGGGAATCTCTAGTTTAGTGTAATGATTTTCCTTATACCTATCAAATCCATGTGGATGATTTATTGCATATGGCATAATAGTATTTCATAACCCAAATTTTTTCCACAGAATTCTAATTGGCTGTAATTTTGATCATATATGGGATATTGCACTCAACTTGACTTTTTATCCTATGATGAGGGAAATATTTCAGTATGGAATAGTAACTTATAAGTCATGATTTTGATTATCTGTTAGGGTTCGTATTGCCCAAACCTTGAGACATGAGTATGTGTGATTTCTGTTGGTGTAGTCACAAAAATCTCCCTTTTCTTCAAGAGCTTGTTGTTTTCTTCAGCTTGAGGAAAGTGAACACAAGTCATGTCCTCTCCTCTTTAAGTGACTTGTTAGCTTTGTGGTTTCCATTTTTAACTCTGGAGATATCTTTCCTTTCTTCTCCTTCCAAATTATTTTTGGCAGAAAGTAGCAGATCCAGACAGATTAATCATGCCCTTCTGAAGTCTCAGCCTGTCTGAAATATGCTGAACCACATTTTCAGAAGAGAGCCTTCAGTCCAGTCTTTCTAGGGAATCTCCATAGAAAAATTATTTGTAGAGGGCAGTGGAATGATATTGATAGTTCTTTTGTCCATCATTACTTTGTTTTGATAATGCTGAACACCACTCAGTGTGGCTCTTAACCGTCTTCCTAGGCCAGACTAATCCTTAATGAAACTTATTCTCCGGCTGAACCGACTATTGCTAGGTTGTATGGACCATCTTATGACCTGATAATTCCTCTGTTGGTCTGATTCCATTTTTAGCATTTCCTTTCTGAACTAATGCTTAACCTTGTAATCTTAAGCCAAGACCACTGCCCCTCCAAACGGCCCCTTTCTAGGACTGTTTCCTTTTGTAAGGCTTAGCTTTTGAATCATTCCTTTGTCTAGACAGTTTTGTTTCCCATGGGTTTTGCATTATAGGGGATTTCTGTGTCTCATCCAGAATTAAAGAATGCTCATCTCTGTAAGAATCAATAAAGTACACAGACTTAAGCTGCATACAGCTGGGTACACATTTTGGGTGGATTGGGATGTCTGAAACATCTGCAGGCCTGACTCCTCCTGGATATAGAGGAAGTGATTTTGCCGTTTACCCTCAGTCAGCTCAGAGGAAATCCAGATTACACTCTCTTCAGTAACAAAACTGCTAAAGTTCTTAGAACTTGGCTATGCAGACCTAGATACACAATTAATGTGGACAGGGGTCGAACTTATATACAGCTGGGAAGTTTGCCTCTCTTAGAGTTAGAAAATTTGGCATTTCTAACTATCCCTATTCATTGCTGAGGATATCGAGGGTATGCTGTCTTTAGTGATAACTGAGCAAAGTGCTGAGAATATAGCTATGCAGAGCTTTGGTACATTCTCTGAAGTGATTAAGGTTCCAGATTTCTTTTTCACATTAGTGGGAATAAAATCTTTGTTCTTCTCACATTAGATTATTGTCTCCACTGTCATTTGTGGATGATTTAAAAGACCTGATAACACACCCAGTCTTTAAAATGGTGGACCTTTTTATTTTTCAATATTACCCTGTAAGAGACCACCATACTTCCCCAACACTCTCAGCGGGATTCATGGCTTACAACCCTCTACTAACTTCTAGATCTCAGTAAGATGACCTACCACATAGTTTGGTGGTATGATATAGATATAGTGGCCAATTTTGATTGGCTGGGTTGTTTCTTCCATGTTGTAAGCTAGCTGGCCACAACCTGCCCATGAGATCATTCATTTTTAGGTTGGTAGTTAATCACCCTCAGAGGAATTGTATTCTCGTGTATGACAAATCTCACAAAATGGTAGATTGTAGTTCAAGGCAAGCTGTGCCAGGAGTTTCCTCTTCTGAGACACTTGAAAGGACTCCAATCTACTGGAAGGGTACTTTTCTTTTTGATTCTTGTGGCACAGGTTGTACCCTGTCTTGCTCAGAAACTGGTGCATTTACCTTAGACCATCAGTGACTGCTTTAGTACAGTCTTTTAAACTTCAAAAGATGTCACACCCTGTGCACTGGGCTTTAGGGAAGGATTTTATTTTTTCAAACAAAGCAGGCTGTCATTGATCATCTCCGTTGTTGATATCTAATTTCCACTTCTGAGAAAGCTGAACATGAAGTGAGATGCTTTGTCATACTTATTGAACATGAAGCAACATAGACTAAAAAGTCTGCTATACAGGTTGTTAGGGAGAAGTCTGAGCAGTAGTTTGACTTTCTCAAATGCTCTCAGGGATTTTAAAAGGCATTGACTATATTGTAGTAACAGATCTTTTCCTCTATTTTCTTGGTTTCTCTCTGATAATGGATTTTTAGGGAGTGTGATTTCTTAGCAGTTTGAGTTTCAGTCCATCCTCCATTTGGGTACTGTTGCATTTTCATGGCTTACTGTCCAGATCCTATGGGAAAGAAAATGATATTTGAACTTGTGAAAAAGTTTCATGTGGAGAAGGATTTTGAGCAAGCCTTTCATTTTTCCTTTCATCCCACCTTCCCCTCTTCACTCGCATATACATCTTGTATTGTAGCTTTGAATTCACAGGAACAAGGAAGAAGGGTTTGTTTGGACATGTCATGGCCTCAGATTCATGACATGGCTGTTTGATGACAGGGGAGATGGTGGCAGCATGTGATTTGCACAAGATGATCTACCACAGAATATATATGTATGGTATACAGAAGTAAAGAAAAACCAAAAAAGTATTTTAATTTCCTCACTTTTGATGTGATATAGTTTAAAATGCACTGCATTGAGTTGGGCAGGTGGCCAGTGTACGATGATGTTTTAGGCATGATTTCACATATATGTATACATTTAGTTATACATAAGCAAAATACACATTCTGTTGTGAAGTTGGTTGGTTGTTTAAGCTTTAGACCTATCAGCTATCAGGGTCATGAAGGTAATCAAGCTGAAGCTACTTCCATCAACTGAAATATCTTGAATGCTTTTTTCTGGTATTAGTGATAATTCAAAGACCACTTGCTTTTTTACTATACATGTGGCTCTTCTTCATGATTACTTTTCAGTTGTTATTTTATACTATGCACTCTAAGTTTACTACACTTATACATATTTTTTATGTAATTTTATCCATTTGTACAAAACTATTTTATTTATATAAATGAATGAATAATTTTCTTGATGTAAAATTGAAACAAATAATAGTTGTGAATGTTTTTATTTTAAAACTAACAAACCTTTCACTAGTTGTTGCTTTATTTAGAGAAAGAGAGTGGAAGCATATGCAATATACATCTTGATGCACAT
>JAUTXX010426578.1:2192-12857 GCA_032273605.1 Panulirus laevicauda
TTCAATACACAGTAAAGACGGCATATTTGAAAATATGTCGTGAACAACAGTGAGGTTAAACAGCTTAATAACTTCATCCAATACACCAGTGCAACTGTAGTAATCTAATTTCTTTCCGAGGGCTGGATCGCTCCACCGTTTGTCGTCTCGTTATTCCAATTCGTTGATAAAGTTAACATTCCAGCCTACGGTAGTCTGCCCATCCTGAATGCATCACACTTGCCCTACATTTGTCTGTCATTAATGAGTATATGATCTTAATATAAACTATATCTAGATATACACGTATGTAGACACAACTTATATTTTCATCTCGTCATTGATAGTTAAAGAGAGAGAAAGCGACAAAGTGCTCGTAAGAGTATCTCAAAAAAGTGATCACAACTTCCATCGTAAACAGATAACACTTAACTGTGAGCCATCATTTCGAACGAAGACGCTGATATAACAGAGATTCATATCAGTATATGCATAGGGCTCTGCCTACCTACCTACCTACCTCCCTCCACTCATAATTATGTGGAGTCGTTAGTACAGTGGTGAGATCCATTATTCACAGCATTTTGCTCTTGAACACTAAACAATCAAAATGTTTCTTTTTGACCTTCGACCAAATTGGTCTCAATCAAATTCACATTACAATTTAATTTGCAAGTCTCTTTTGGTGTTATTAAACTTTCGATTCGTGATTTTTTTCTCTTGTTTTTTGACAATACACTTTTAATCCTAATCTTTTCTTGATGATGATTAAATTCGCTATGAAACGACAGAAAAACGGCCACATAACAGCCAATAGGTTTACGGAGATGATTGCATTCAACACTTTATCCTTCACATATCCTTATAATCTAAACCACATCAACTTCACAGGCGCTATTAACAGGTGACTATTACAGATAAAAACACTAACGCAAACCCTACCTATATATCAACCTGATACACACCTGATATACCTAAATTACACCTGATGTGTCGGATATACTACTGATATACACCGACAAAAACAACAACGCAACCCCACCTTGTGTAAAACTATTCCCTAATTCAAAGCAGACAGACAAAACAACTACTGACCTAATTACCTCATAAAGCTGACACTGCGTGACCAAATTTATGGTGTGAGCTAAAAAGCTACTAGTGTTGGTAGAATCTCCAGTGTTCATCATTCTTGCGTGTCTCTGGTGGGACATCAAGAAAGAGTAGTGCTACGATACCAAACAATGAATTATGATTTGAGGAACTGTACAACGAGAGATAAAACCTAAATAATTCACTATAAATCTACTACATTGTGTATGCCTATGTTGAGGACTTTCTAAAGCACTGAAATGAAGTATTATAATTGCCGTATTTCAGCTTCTGAAAGCTATTTTCTTTCATTTCACACAGGATGTTTATAACAGTCGAAGTACTGAAGTTCCAGAAGTGATTTACAGGCAATCACAGCACCACCATCTTACACAACCTTCCACATGACACCATCATTGATGTGTGAGGAAGAAAACACGCCGTCAGGTGGCATCAGATATCGTTGATAATTTCACAGGTTACTTAGATGATCCTGTGGGTCTCTAAACTTTTTAACTTCACCTCAAGTGCTCTAGCTCTTCGATCTATGAAAGTGGCGATATTTGCCTTAGTAACGTCAGCTTTTTATTTCCCAGTCTTATGATTACTTGTGTGATGGGTTATACTTGGAGCAACAAGATCTCCCACGGGTAACCAGCACCTTCCGCAAATACGGTTCTCAGAAACATAGACATTAATGTCCTCGAGTGGCACCTACTTCATCCAGCGTTGTTGTTACCATTTCTCCTTTCTGTTGCAGAACGGAACGCAGTTCATCTCTAGCAACGAAAGGTATATGGCACGAATAAGCAGACTCATTTGAGTTCAACACATTTTCATTGCAACGTAGAACATTACAGTAAGCGGCCTTCAAAAGTAATGCAACTTTGGTAGAAATAAGGAGTTTGGAGCAAAAAATTCGAACGGATATGGCGACAACGAAAACGGTGGTCATAGAAGTGGCCTGAAAATGATAGCAAACGCGTGACCAGTTAGGAAGGTTAGAGTTATGATTTGACAAGATATGGAAGTAAAAGACAGTGGAAAGGAATATAGGAAAAGCGATACAGTGTGGCAGATTCATGTAACAGACATTCACATCTGACAGGAAGATTGAAATTTTGAAAGAGTGGTAGTCTTGATGTATTCCTTGATCACAGTCTAATGGAGACAAGGGATCAGGCCAATTCCTCATTCAGAAATATAAGATCCTTCATTCACTCTGTATTTCGTGTTCCTCTTCTCTACTTCCTCCTCCTTTTCATTAACTCTTTATATTTCAGTTAAGACCTGAACTGGATGTGGACTTTCGTCTATGACCAACATGAAGGGCACGTAAATGAATGTTGAATATGATTTTGATTAATGTTCATAATGTATACTCTTGAAGTCAAAGCTCATTTCACATTCCACATTAACAGAAAAAAAGGAAAGCCGTTCCTCTGCTTGTATGAAATATGGACATCATCCATACCAAAACTCATACACACGAAGATATATAAGCACACTAGGAAACATGTCCAAGATTTTGCCTAAGCATCCATGATGGTTAATGGTTCACTCCATGACTTAGTTTGTAGATTAGCTCGTGCTTCGTCAAATTCAACGTGACTGAAGTTAGAGAAATCACCATATTCACATTCATCTGACGCTACAGTTAAGATCAGCTTAAACTGCTGTACAAGATTTATTTCATTGTCACCATTTGAACGTTTCTTTCTGTAAACAAAGTAGCTGTCAGATGTTTGTGTATCTCCTCTTTTCATCGAATCTTGTATAGTGAAAGGTATTCAAGTATGAAAAACTATATGGCCTTAAAGAAAATGGCATATGGCACTCGTCATTGTACAGCCAACCTTCAGAAACACATATATACATATCATAGTATTGTGACGGTTAAGTTTATGACGATGAAGTTTTCAATACTCCACCACGTTCAAGTAATATTGTATAAATTGCAGACTTAGTCCTGGAGATATGCATCTCATTTAGGAGCCTCATTAACATTAATATTTTACAAGATTTTTTTCTTAGGATTCTTATGGCATAGGCTTTGTTTCCCAACTCTCTGGGTCCAATCAAGGTAAAGTTGATGGTAAATCAGAGTTGATGGTAAAACCTTCACTTTCGCACATGACCAAACGACTGGATTGTTGTCTCAGAGATTAAGCTCACTGATGTTTAAACGCCCGATGAACTCTGTTCACTGAGGAGGTCTTGCTACAGGTTACTAGTTCCTCAATATGTCTTTATTAACGACCTGGGCTGGTACGTGATAGGAAAGATTAAAAATGGCAACCTTTGATGTTCATTGATCTCGATTTTCCAAGAGGTTAATTTCTTTTTCCACGGAACCCAGAATGGCCAATAGGATATTCCAGAATATCTTTATCTACAAGGGTGACGGAATGATGACACTGTGTCACACCTTGGATAGGAATGCACCAAAAAAATTACCATCCTCAACTGAGGGTGTTTAGCAATATTACGAACTCTGATACGCAGAAAATCCAATCCATCTCTCAAGTGGATTTCCTGTTGCTACATCTACTATAGCGTTACATAAGTTTCTGTAACCTGCTTGACGATTCCTGTATGATGCCAGGATTTCTGTGAAGATCATTGAGTAATTATATCTTAGATTACTTTCTCCTCTTTATGATCCTCATGATGTGACACGCGCATTGCACTGGATGGAAATACTCCGTCTCTATGGGTTGACACTGTCGTCCTGCTGTTTGATTTAGTAATAGTGTTAACATCTTTAGATGGCTACGTAAGGAGCATGAGTGCCTCGCGCTGCACAAGAGAAAAAGATCTTCCACTTTAGATGCCACCGTTGATTTCTCTGCTTGAAGTGGTTCTCCGTCACCAAGGCGTCTCTGACCATAGAACTTCGAACAGTATTCAAGAGTCTGTGACGGTACGTTTTATGAAAACGTGAACCCATGGTGGTTTAGCAGGCTTCTATAATTTGTCTTATTACCAGGCCACTCGTCAACAAATTTGAAAAAAAAATGGTTAACATAAGGAACCCATGACCAGATGTGTGTAGAACCCTTTCATTCTAGTCCAATGAAAACTCATTTATCTCATTCATCTTTCATAAGCCGAGAGTGTAAATATAACCAGTCTCTCCACAATTTTTTTATGTGTTTGACTGCCTCGATGTTAACGCTGAGCAAAAAATTGGATGAGGTTTAAACATGAATGATGACCCAATATTTCAGGTGCAAATATCAAAATAGATTTCTCACCAAGAAAATAGATAAAACATTTGAATCGACATTTCATCTCATGTCAAAGGACATAAATATTTTTCTCTATATCTAGAAACCATCATAAGCACTGGCCTGATCTTTTGCCTCCTACAAAATTTAAGATCTTCAAATTCCCTGACGCAAAACAGAAAAAAAATGTTTCCTGCCAAATTCATGAAGTTCAAATCGGTTACGTATACGTCGAATTTGATTATTCAAAGAGATGGTGATTGAGAAAGTATTTTTGGCAGCGATAATCACAGTAGCCGTAATATTACTGGGGTGCCATAACGAAGAATACCACCTCAACGCCGAATCATGAAAGAGAATTTATAAACACCATTGTCAAATGCCATCACCACGTAACATTTCCAACGCTGCCACCACCAGGTATCATTACTGCGCATTAGGTAAGATCAAAAGGAGCATAATACTATTGCCAGGTACCATGAACACCAATAATACCATTAGATACCATATACTATCCCTTAATAACCTCATAAACTACAAGATGCCATCATCATTAGTACCAAGATTGCCACAATTAATCGATAGGCACTAACACTAGGCATCACCAGAGAGCACTAGATGCCATCACTGAGAACGATCAATAACACCGCTACCATGCACCATTACCATGCACTCACCAGGCGCCCTCACAAAGGACAAGATACCTGGTAAAGTGCCTGTGTATTGCCCGCCTTAGAGGAACATTTGGTCCTGTCTCTGTGTGATGTATTGAATCACCAGTCACATCCATCATGGATGAAGTCCTGGTATAGTCACCAGACATCGTCACTAGGCAGGAGCACCACACGATCACAGGAGACCATGAAAAAGGACGAGAGAAAGCCAAGCCATCTAGTATTTTCAACAATCATCACCATCGTATAATATGTTCCAGATCCAGAGATGATCAAGCATACTGTTGCCATCTTGAGAAGTTACCTCCTTACTGGCCTACAGCCTGACGCTACTCTAACCACTCACCGTTACCAGAAACCATCACCAAACACCTTCACCAGGCACTTCTGATCACCATCATAGGAAACAAAATATGGATTAACAGGCGCACGCACCACCACACCTCATCATCATCATCATCATCATCATCATCATCATCATCATCATCAACTTCATTAGCAGAGTTTAGACATCGTGGTTCTTATTTCACCAAAGTCCATCAGCGCAATCACCAAGTACCCTCATTAACGAGCACCATCAGTGGACACTAACAATGAACCATCATCGCTCGACAACGCATCGCTTGAACGCATCGTCTGGGAAACCTTCAACTCTTTACGCCTTTACGCATCCATCAAGCGATGCCATGCCTAGGAATATTGATCATTCCCATATCCCCCCCCCCCAAGGCATCAGTAAACCCTAACAGCTCCTTTTAGAGTTACGCTGATGAGTAAAGACGAGGGGAAAGAAAAGGGAAGATCTGCTACTCTTTAGCGCAAATGAGATTATACAGAACCCACTGGATAGCACTTAGCCAAAGAAGCTTACCGAGCGTGAACAGGGTAGCGCACCTTCTTTTGTTCTTCTGTTATGAAGAGGAACCCTTACACGGGGCTGTATCCAGGGTATATCGCGCAGAAAGCTGATTTTAGATGAATCTTTAATTCAAATATCATCTTAGATTTAGAGCATTTATGCATGTAAATTGCACGCAGTATGTCTGAGCTGTCGGTGTCTGGTTTGGATTTGGTGCAGTTTGTTTCGTATTAATTCCGTGTAATTATTATTACCATTATTAAAATCATCTTTATTATTATTTTTACCATTATTATTATTATTATTATTATTATTATTATTATTATTATTATTATTATTATCATTATTATTATCATTATCATTATCATTATTATTATTATTATTATCATTATTATTATTATCATTATTATTATCATAATTATGATTATCATTATTTGTCAGACTTAAGGGGGTAAGTATCTATCTAGAAAGTTTGGCATTCTCTCCATAAAGTTGGTCGGCTGTGAACTTGGCTCACACCACATCAGTTCAGAGTTTGTGGCGCGTAGCTGGCTGCCGAAGGCCGCGTTATATTCTCGCAGGTACATGATCAGGGAGTTGGACTGTCGCTCATCTGTGTCACAAGGAGTTTCCAATCCTCCACACCAGTTACCCATCAACTTGCTAACGCTCTAGTCCAACATCTTGCGGTGATTAAGCGCTGGTGTGATGTCTGTTCTATCAAGTTTTTGTTGACTGTCTCTTTGGTACGGTGGTGATTTGCTGAGCTGGGGTTTTGCACAGCTTTACGGGTTCCACCCTAAGTTGTGGGAGCAGCTACCCAATGACTGGTGGAGGTAAATCGTCCAAACTAAACCAATATAATGCCAGGGATAACACTTGTTCGTGTCTGAGACATAGTGTGAGATATATAGTCCTTTATAGTGAATTATAGTTTTTCATTCATACCCCAATGAGTGTCAATGTTTTCATTAAAAGGCTTAGTTTGGGTTTTCAACTTTCCATAAATGTCTACCATCACTTTCACTTCAAATGCGTTTGGTCGCTTTGGATTCGCATTTTTCTGTTGTTTGATTCCTTCTTAAAACACTGTCTATATTCTGGTTCCCCGTCGGTAATACCTGATTCTAAACCTTTTACTGGCAGATGACCTCAGAGAAGCAGGGCTCCTGATTGTTATAAGCCTTCACAAGGGAAGCAGGTCTTTGTTAGGATGATGAGAGAGAAACTTTTATGAGTTTCTATTGTTTGATAACGTCAGCTTTACTTGTACCAATAGCCATGATGGGTTCTTTGTCCTTCAGGAAATGCTCAGTTGTGATAGTTGTGATAGTCATGTATCTCTACAAAGGGCCTTCCTTTACTATCTCTACAAAGGGCCTTCCTTTAAATGAACGTGAGTTGTGTCGTACCACAGGATCTGTTTACCAGGTTTCGAGTCAGTACACTGCGCAGTTATCATACGGGAGTAACATGTCTCAGGGTCTTTAACCGAGCTAAACAAGTGTGTTGATGGAGTGTGCAGTACACACAGCCCTTCTGGCGTTGGCCACACAGCCCTTTACCAGCTGAGGAGTATAGTGTACAGAGGCCAGATGTTTATTTTCACATGTTGCGATGAGAAGATATGATCAGTCATTGTAAAGAGCGTACTCTGCCTCATTTGTCATAGATATAATTACGTACAGTATGTAGAATTTCAGAATTTTTCCCATCTTTCGTCATTCATATCAAGACAGACTTAAACCACAGTTTCCTTGCGGAAAAAGTAATACTTATATAACTGTTTTGGTACCTCTGATCTTGAACATAGTGGCGGGAAAGTCGAACTCTGATGTGGTGGTCATATGGGGCGTCGGCAACATCCTCGTGGAGGAGTAAATCACGAAACATATGATCAAAAGTGGTCATCCCTTACACAAGATTAAAAACAAACATTAACTGTGCGTTGCTGTTAGCGCTCGCGACGGTATATGGTATAGACAAACAGTAGCATTTTCAGCTACCTGTATAGCTAACTGTCCTTATAGAAAAACCTCTGTGACAGATTACTTTCCCCGTGAATGAAATGAAAAATGTAAAAAAGGAAAATAGCCACTCCTATGAAGGAGCAAGATAGAGTACTGGATGCCAGTATTTTCAATGTAAACATTGTCCCATGATATGTAGCGGTGGGTTGTGGCTTGATGCAACCCTCCACAGACCGCTGGGTGTACTTACACGTTAGCAGTACCTGTAAGTCCTGTAAGCCTTGTGACGGTAGAACGTATAACTTTATCGCCAGTTTGAGAGACGGGTGAACTAGACACCACACCCAGCACAGATGGTGTAAGATCGACGCGAACCCGCAACTTAATGATAAGTACAAGTTGTAGGGCGTTCAAACCACCAGGCAACCACCCTGCAAGAAAAACATGGGTTATCTCAGCGTAATATCAGGTTAAGTTGCTGGATACCAACCGCTGGTGCGGGGGAGGGACCGTAACAGGATTTATTGAAGGCACAGTGTGGTTGACAGGATGTCCTGGCTCATTTACCGTACCATGAAGTACACGGTGTCATTGCTTTAGTTAAAAGAATGGAACGAAAGAAGGAGCCAAGCGGAGAATCCTCATCCTCCTCGAAAGCTCAGGCTTGGGTGTCTGAATGTGTAACCAAAGTGAAAAGGAAGGAGAGACAGGTATTACGTTTAAATAAAAGGATCTTGGATGTTCTAGCTCTAAATTAAACAAAGCTCGAGGGTAAACGGGAGCAATAGATTGGAAATGTATAAGGAGATAAGTCGTAGGTTGATGCAAAGGCAAGAGCTAAGGAAGGAGTAGCACTGTTGCTGAAGCAGTTGTGGGAGTGTGTGAAAAAGTGTCATGGAGTGTACTCCGGACTAATGTGAGTGAAAATGAAAGTCTGTTGTGAGAGATGGGGGATTCTTAATGCTTTTGCACCTGGCCATAAGGTTGTTGCACTTCAAGTTCTTTTCCTTAAACATACTATCTATCGGAATGGACGAGGAGAGGACGTTGTCGCTCACCTCCATGCTTTAGCTATCATGATCAATGCTCCGAAACCACAGTACTCTATCCACATGGGGAGTTGTGGTTTAGGTGCATTAAGCATGACAAATAGACCATGAATGTGAACGAATGCGGCCTTTCTTCGTCAATTCCTGGCGTTACCTTGCCAACTCGGGAATCGGCGAACAAGAGTGGTATATACAGTGTAAAAGTTCACTTAAAATCCCTACCAGATATGGACGCAACCTCGGGATTGTGTGAATCTCTCCTCCCGATGCGAGAGAGACAATGAGTGTGTGGATCTCCATACACCATCGATCTCCACCCCTCACACCAGACGCCACTCATCCGAGATTTTATTTTTTACTGTCGGCTCCATCCATTCCGAACACAGTCCTCAAACCCCTGACACTTCACACAGCTGTGTCATCTGTGTGTGGGGGTGAGGGGATGGAGGCGTGTCTTCACTCATATATTCCAATACGGAGGATGAATTATTCATATTCTAATTCATGCTGTCGTCGGTGAGTTTCCTATCCCTCCACTTTTTCTTATTTCCAATTTTCCGGTGACTTGCCACCTTTCCTCCCTCTCATTTTTTCCATCACTTTTTCCCCCCCTCTCTTTCAACTTATCATTGCGGTTATCTCTCTGTTTCTTTTTCACTCCCATGCTATTGAGTCGCCCAGTCTTATATATCTCATTATCACTTATCTCTTGATATCTCTTCCTCTCTCTCTCTCTTTCGTCTTCCGTGCTTCCCCCCACCCTCCCACTCCCTGGGAAGTGAGCGCGTCCTCTGTTGTTTCTGTTCGGCCTGAGTAGACTGGGATCAGCCTCGCCCTTGTTTTCTCCTCGCCACATAAGCAGGTCTGCTACACTGGGGCCCTTCATTGGCCAGCGGCTCCAAAGCACTACACTGCTTCTCTTCAGAGGCAGGGCCGCGCGGGCAATCACTCAACACCCTCCTCCTCCAGCTCACAGCTACACACTCCCTCCTCTAAAGCCACATCGCTACATCCTAAGCTCATTCCTCAACCTCTGCCACTGTACAAACATACGGCCGTTTAAGTGATCTCTGTTTCAGATATCATCCGTAACTGCTGTTTCATACTGGGAATATCACAATGATAATTACAGAGTAGGTCCTGACACCTAGGGATAATGTTCTCTAATGATTTGTTCCCCAGGATGAGTGACTTTTTATTCTATATAAGACCGACATCAGGAAGAGACGAAAAAGAAACCAAAGGGAAAAATGTTCCTTATTGAAGCTAAAGCTAAGATCGAAGATATCGTCCGCTTGGCTACGGAGGTAAGCTTAACGAACGAAGGAATTCACTCATAAGCTTAAGCCTCTTGGATCTCTCTAAGTTGTGGCTGAATAAGGATAATGACTCGTAAATGGATGAACGTGAGGAATACTACGTAGGACGGAACGATATAAAGTATGGGAGGAAAGCTATCAGAGGCAGTGAAAAGATTCTATCAAGAGTGACAGGCTTGTGTGTGAGTAGGTAGAGAGAAGAGTGGGTGTTCCTAGGGCAAGGTGTTGCGTGTGTGGCAGGGGAGGTTAGGTTGGTGAGGGAGGTAAATGCAAGGGTCTTGGAGAGAGAGAGAGAGAGAGAGAGAGAGAGAGAGAGAGAGAGAGAGAGAGAGAGAGAGAGAGAGAGGAGCGAATGTGTACAGTCAGTAAGTCAATGGACAAAACCAAGGCATGTGAAAGCGGACGCTGGAGACCGGCCATGGAAAGGTCTGCGGGGGGGGCCTGGTTTTGGTCAGAGGGACTGACTGTGGTTTCGGTACACTGATCATGACGTATA
>JAUTXX010426799.1:0-12855 GCA_032273605.1 Panulirus laevicauda
TATATATATTTTCTTTAAATCAATTTTTGCTATTTTTTGCACCGATGATACTTGATGTAAATGAGAAGCATCGTTAGTTGGTTTAATTAGCCCAAGAAATTTTGACACAAACTTTGCACTATACTTCTTGTATATCATAACACGTTGTTTATCTTGAAAGGAAAATAATGTACCGTGGTATAGGAAATTTTACCGTAGGAACTTGGTTCATGGCAATATAGTATTTTGCAATTTCTATGCAACTCTGCTCATAACATTCTGTGGTTGTGAGGGAAATGAAAAAAAATATCATTTGCAAATTCTTTGCCAGTGTGAATTCAAAACCATGGAATTTTAAATGCGTAATGAATAATCATGAGAAATTTTGCATGAGTATTTCTCTCTCCTATGAAAGTCTTAGGGAAACAACGACTCGAACCCCCATTTCCCTGACCTTCATCCCTTAGCCCCATTTCTCCTGTGGTAAACCTTCCCATCAAGACTCCGTCCACAACCTCAAGGTGCCACAATCACCAGACAATTGTTACAACAGTGCTGTATTTAGCACTTACCGCTATCGTACAGATACTCTCCCTTTCCATGTTTTTATTCTTCTTGGGTAAAATTAGGCCTATATCACTTGTTTCTCGGTTGCTTTTATCATTTCTTTGTGCTCTCATATCATAAGAAAGAAACAGTACATTTCATAAATACGATGTATGTCGGTGTTTGGGAGACCTAACTGGTAAGAGCACGAGAAATAATTATCTATTTTTCTTTGACCGGCTACGAATCTTCACCTATTATTACATTAATCATTGTTCAATCAGCTCAAGTTAACATTTTCTAAACAATTTGGATAGCATACACTCCATTATTCGGGTATATTTCCGCTAAATAGGCAAATCTGAAGCAAAGACTATAGTCTTTGCCCCAAATTCTAGATATGGCTGTCTTCGGCTCTGTGAGGTTTCTATGCTAGATGTAACGTTACTGTCATAATGAAATATTAGCGATTGAACAAGTAGAATTGTTTTATTATTCTGCCTATTTTCTTTTTCAACAGCGTGGGGTTGAAAATACGTTTTTCGATTATTACTGCTGATGAATTATGGCATATAACGTTTCAGTAATTAAAACTCTTATTTTCCCTCACACTAACGGATGTTGTATAATAGAATGAAGTAGATAATTTGAGATTAATTTTTGGAGCGTTAAATGTCATCAATTCACGTATCACAATCTTTTATGTAAATACGCATTGAGGCTTATTTAAGGTAAAAATATGCTTGATAATGGTACTGTTTTCTATAATGTACAATTTAGCCATAGTTTTAAACCTTAGAAGTTTGTGGTCAATGGAGAACAAAGACTATATGTATATAAAAGGCTGTGATCTTTGATAAGGTCATGGGCAGCAACCCTGAGGTTATAGCTCGGTGGTGTGACTGACAAACACGATAGTTAGGCAGTCTGGCTGTTGACTGTCCAGTGTCAGGAGAGCCGCCATATATAGTGTTACATCACTTTTAAGACAACAGAATTTTTATTTACCTTCCCGTGAGTTTTAGATGACGCAGATGGTTTTGCGGTAATAGGTTAGTAAGGAAATCCTTTACTCAAGGGGCGCAGCAATTTTAGTATTCCAGGTCCTCTTCTGGAAGAGGTTACATTAGCCCTTTTTTGATATATGTATATATATATATATATTTTCCTATCTTTCACTGAGGTTGCTTTGATGTAGAATAGGGATGGTAGTGGAGGCCGAGCTTTCCTGCTTGGGGTTTGTTAAGGTTGGTTGTTTTGTGTAATCAAAGGCAATCGTTTGCCGGCAGGTCGGCAAAATAGCATTAGACCTGTTCCAATTGATCGCTGTTATGTCGATTAGAAGGTAAAATAGCCCCTGAGTCTGATGCTGACTGTGTAACTGGTCGGTACTGTGGGCCAAACATAGATTGACCTATTAGTAAACACCTACAGGCCAAACTTTATTTTGCCGACTCTCCGGGTTGTCCATGTATTAATGGTTTCTGTTATACCAAAGTTAAGCGTATCCTTACCTACCCTTTCATTAAAACCATGTGTTCCCACAGTGCTGTAATGTCAGTTAATGTAAAAGTAGTTGAAACAAATTCTGAGCAGATGAGAACTCCTATCTTCCTGTAGCAGCCGATGCATCATTTACTGTGTTAGTTAGAATATATTAGCATCAATATCTTCCTCTTTGCCCTCCATTTGGTGAACTATGCAAACTGAACATGTTTGTTCTTTAGTCACCTAGTGCATCATTTTGTCTAGAAGTGGATTCATGAGGTACATAAATTTAGCAAACATTTTCATGTTGTAGGGTGCAGATGTCACTAATGTTATACTTTGACTATCTCGATGAAAACTAAGATAAATATTGGCTATTGAGGGAACTTAGGTTTTCAATGAAAGTAAGTTTTAACACTTTTATGTTTATGGAATCTAGTGTTATTCATTACAAGTTCCTTCTATTTTCATATATTTACGATTTCCAGATAAACTATTACAGCTGCTGCTACTGTATATTTGTCACAAATAGATATGATTACTAAGGGTATTTTCATTAATTTATGTCACAGGTGCCAGAGCTTCATAAGTTATCCTCTTGCATAACAAGAGAGTGCAAATCTTGCATAGGGCTCTTTGACATTGCCACCCATGACAAAATTTGAGCTGTACCACTTGGTAACAATGCGTGGGATGTCTGTACAAGCATCAGTGCCTGAAAAGTTTGTCACAAGGCAGTGGAAGGTGATTATAGAAGTTTTATCATATACATCCTTACCATGATGAACAGAAATTGAAATGCAGTGACTTGTATGTAATGGCAGTAGTGAATAGATCAGCTTTTATAAACATCATAAGTTTTTAGTGTTTAATTAGAATTTTTTGTATGATATGGTTTGGGGTACCTGATATTGGCATTTGTGTAAAAAGTAACAATCTTGTAAATATTCTCAAATGAAAGCTTGTTTTTTTTTTTGCTTTCCAGTTACAAAAATATATATTTTTTTATGACAAACATATAACTTTTAAGCAACAACAAGAAAAACAGTTTTCAGTTGACCAAAACAATGCTCAAAATATTTTTCTTTTTTTACTATACCAATATTTCTGTAGCTGCACACAGCAGACAAAAGTGATGACTGTAACACTGACATATTCATAACATGTAAGGTGGATCTTAAACCTTCGGGAACATTAAGATTTTGTTAGGTATGTCCATCGTTATGAGCATAAGTATTACTTCTTTTAAACACATCATCTGTCGTCTTCAAACCCCAGTCCATCCTTATAGTATGTATTGTTGTAGGAAAGGAAACATTAATTCAGTTCAGTGAACTGAGTGCTTTTGTTTGATGTGACACTTGAGTGTCACAGTACAGCACTGCATAAATGTTGACTGATGTCGAACTGCATTTGTGTTATTACCATCAGTGAAACACCCCAGACCTTGAATTAACACCAAATCAGTGGAATTTGGAGAGATTGCCTTTACTCAGGTATTGGTCTCCTTAGTTGTTTTTTACTAATCCAGTGAGCAACACACACAATTGAAGAGAAAGGCAAAGCCTTCTCTTATCATGGTGGAAAAATGTAGAATACAGCTGAGCATTTGTTTTCTTTAGCAATTAGATTGACTATAAAAGTTTTTACACTGTATTTAGGCAAAAGAAATAGAATTGGTGACCAGGTAAGTTGATGTCAGTAATAATGGTGGCAATAGTATGACCATGACATTGAAACAATCACTAACGATGGTGTTGTAACCACTCCTATTGAAATTATTTATATAGATTATAGTATTATTGTTAATGTTAATGAATGAATTTTGCACTCTCATTTTGTCCAACTGGGACTGGACATTTAATCACTACCATAACAATTCCTAATCTCGTCCAGTTCATGAAAAACCATTGAGATAGACAGGGTCTTGAAAGAGCCCACTTTGCAGACCTTTACATATCCTTTAAACGAAAACGCTTTTATTTTATCCCATAGATTATCTCAGGATTTTTTTGGGGGAACAGTTTATTGGTTCATTGCAGACTTATGTGATTGTCAGAGGATGGAAGAACCAACTATCCTACAGTTTGCTCCATTCAGCTCTGCGGTTGATGCTGGATTTTGGCATTATTTCACACGACTAAAGGTATGGACTGCTGATTTTCTTGAAAGTACTTGAATATGAATGAAGTAGCATAAATGCTCTTTTGAATAACTTTATGTTCACATTTTCTGGATATTGTTCCAGCACTTATGAATGAATTTACCAAATGATGTACACCTTTGCCACCCTGAGGAGTTGAGTTTGGGGACCTTAGTTTTGCAAACAAATTCCTTTAAAGTGCAAGCAAACTAAGAAGTTGCATCCACATCATCATTTCATAGAAATATGATTGGCGTGAAAGCTAATAAGTAGATAGAATAAAGTAGTAGTATATGCTATGTTCATTAACAAGAAAGTGTTCTTTGTAGGAAAAGTATGGTGCTGAATTTAGTTTCCAATGACCTTTGTAATTGAATATTATAGTGTTAGGGATCCAGTCACAGCAAATGAAATATTCATTAGATTTAAACTTTTACTTAGAGGAATATTGTTTTCCTATTACTAAAAAATTTAGCATGGAATAGAGCAAGAGGCGAGAGGTCTCATCAAAGGGAAGGTGGATGAAAGAGAGGGAATAGGAAAGAGAATGAAAAAGGTATTGGGATGTAGAAGTTGTTATAGTATTTTACTTATTTTAAGAACATTAGATGTAAGGAGGGACTGCATGGAAGACATGGTTAAAGCAAAGAAAGGGCAATTGTCAAAAGAGAGAAAACAAATGGTAGATGGAGGAAATTATAAGTTCTGACTACCATACAATAATTTAGTTGGTATTAGTTTCTTGGGAACTGTAGTAAGCTGAAGCACTGCTTCATCAATATTTCTGATATAGCTAATGCTATTTAATCTGTTTCAGCTGGATGTCCTTCATCTGAATGAAGATGCTATTCCTATTACTGGGAGCTATGTCAACAGTGATGCCCCTGGATTGCCATCACGACTAAGTGTAGAATATGATGCCCTAGATAGGTGAGTTTTAACATTTCCTCCGTATTTCTTTCTTGAAAACAAGTGATATTGTGAGCAAGAAGTTACCTTTGATGGAACTATATCATTTTTCAGCAAATAAAAAGAGTACCATATTGTCAAGGACCCTACTCCCTCTTAGAGCACAGTCGTGAAACATTTTTATTTTATTGAATGCTAACAGTATATTCGTGTGAGACAGGACATACCTCCTTTGCATAACTCAGGTGTGGAGATTTTTTCATCAATATATATTTTGCACATTTACTCCTAATCTTTTTTAATACATTTTTGGTCTTCTCTGCTTCTGCCTCCTCCTTACAAGTCACACCTGTTTGCTTACAATTTTGTTTTTACACGTCTCTTTCCTTGATATCTATAGTAATTGTCTTTTATCTGTTACACTTATTTTACACCAGTTCCTATATTTATTAGTAACCCTTATCTGTAATTTCATTCACAATCACTATTTTATCTCATGTATTCAATTTCGTTCCTTTTATTTGACTTTTGCCTATTATTATCACTGTGTTTTTAATTTTGATATCATTACAGTCTACTGGTCTTTTCCTTCTGTTGTAAGTCCGCAGATACAGTTTATCTGTTTTATGTGTACTGACTACCATTCCGTCAGTCCATTTATTTAGTCACCATGGTGGTGTAAAGCTTCCTTGTACTTCAGCTTCAACTATTAACCATTCATGGCTGTTACTTTTAATGTGTACTTCACTATGTTTCTTGAAGCCAAAGCATCTTTTAAGCTGGTATTTCAGTGGCTTTTCTTCCATATTATACATTCCTGAGTTCTTTCCTCTAACTTAATCCAAAACTTTGAATGTGTTAATGAATGGTACATATACTTTTCTGCATTTCCACCATATTGCTAGTTAACCTTCTTGCTACCCCAGTTTTTATTCTTCTGTGCACCCTTCCATTCACTGCACTAAATGAAAAAAAAAGATATGTGTTGGAGGTGGAGGGAACAAGAAGAAGCAGGAGACCAAATTGGAGGTGGAAGGATGGCGTGAAAAAGATTTTGAGCAATCAAGGCCTGAACATACAGGAGGATGAGAAATGTGCAAGGAATAGAGTGAATTAGAATGATGTGGTATACTGGGGTCGACATGCTGTCAGTGGACTGAATCAGGGCATGTGAAACTTCTGTAGTAAGCCTTGGAAAGGTCTGTGGGGCCTGGATGTGGATAGGGAGCTGTGCTTTTGGTGCACTACACATGACAGCTGTTTTCCTGGTGCTACCTTGCTGAAGCAGGGGGTAGTGATGCTGTTTCATGTGGGGCAGGGTAGCACCAGAAATGGATGAAGGCAAGCAAGTATGAATATATACATGTGTACATTTGTATATGTCTGTGTATGTGTATGTACATGTATGTATATGTGTATATGTCAATATGTATATGTATATGTGCGTGTATGGGCATTTATGTATGAACATATGTACATGAGTGGATGGGCCGTTCTTCATCTGTTTCCTGGGGCTACCTCGCTGACATCGGAATTAGCAATTAAGTCTAATGAATAAATAAATAAATAAATTAATACAAAATCCTTTAGGATCTCTAATGCTATCTCTTGTAATATTCATTTTATAGTCTCTCTTGGCTTAGTCTTTTGACCTCCCTCCAAACTATGATATATTGCACAGCAAAATCTAGGTCACTGCTTGATTTTTAACTTAAAGAATTCATTTTTGTGCCTTGTAGCTCTTGGAATATCAGGAATACTATTCTTGCCTGGTGATTATATTGTCTCTGATCTGCATAGGAATGAATGTTTGTTGTTGGTGCATAAAATGACACTGCAAACATGTCCATAAATCCTCTGGGCATGAATCAACAAGGGTGAGACTCTTTAATGCACCATACAACCCATCAAAATCCTCCCTGTTAAAGTTAAGATTAAAAATACTGGTTTCAGGCAAGGTGGTTTTGAGCTTTACATCGAACCAAAACTATGTTATGTTCACTTGTACCAAGATGTTAAGCAATGCAAAAACTAGATCAAGTAATATTAGCTTCCCTAAATGACTCTGTATGGTTTTGTAGAGAAAAATATCTTCAACAAAGTTGATAAGTCAAGCAGATTAATTTTCTACATTTGAAATAGTTCAGCAGTTCATTTCTGGAATATTAAAATCCCAAGAATAGCAGAATCTCTTCATTGCTCATTGAAAACTCTCATTTATAACTGTGTCAATATCTGTTGGCTAACAACAGCATCTATAGATGATGTCTCTGTAAAGTTTGGAACACTGTGGATTAATATGAATAAGCAACTGATCGACAGCATCAATTTCAATGGGGTTTAGGCATGATTTTATGTACAACACAGTTGCACCTCCTCAACTAACTCTATCCCATACATGTTTTTTTGTGATAAGAATGATATTAATGTGTTCAGTGTTTACCAAGCAATGCATTTCAGCTATTCTGTTTCATATTGGTCTTATTTTCCTGTAAAGTCTTTAACTGATTTCTTTGCGTAATTCCCACAAGAAATTGGTGGTGTGACCCGTTGAATGGCTATTACTAGACCGAGGTCTAACGAACCCCCAACACTTGCATCCCAGTCATCACTGTCTGGTGCTATGGGGAAGGGACTCAGTCTGACCAACCTCATGTGACATGTCAGAGAAGATATCCAAACTCTGAATAACACTATTACTAACCTAATCACTGAGAGGCAAACTCCGAACTGGCACTCCTCTCTCAACACTAAAAACCACAAGACCCCCAAGCAACCAACCGTGGTGTACATTAAAGGATCTACAATTACAGCACTAATTTTGCCTCCAATCAAAAGGTGCTTCTGACCTATTCCACAAAACATCCCTTCTCTCAAAATGTCACAAAATCATACTCTTGAAACACTACTCAAAAATCAATCACATACTAACCAGGAGTCAAGAAAAACATATGCAAGATCAAAAATCAACCCATCCTTCACTCCCACAGATACAACCAATGCAATTAAAGCCTTAAAGAATTCTCCAGCAACCAGCCCTGAAAACACATCCAATTTTCACATAAAAACACTTTTGCCCAGTTGCAATCCAGGTCTTCACAGATATCTTCGATCACTTTTGGATACAAAACAAAATCCATAATATCTGGAACTTGTTAACTTAATACCTGTCCTAAAACCCTCCAAACCACCCAACTCTCCCTCCTACTGCTCTACATCATTTTTGTCTTCAGTATCCAAACTCTCTGAAATACTTATATACAACAGAATTAAACAAAACATCCCACTCTCAACTACACAACACAACTCCAGAAACAATCACTCCACCACAATACTATACAGCAACCACACACAACATATCCTAGATGGCTTCAACCAACTGCAACCAGCATCTAGCATAATACTTGAAGTAATAAACATCATAAACTTATTTCTAACATTGTTCCCTAACACATCCTCACACAAAAGATATATGACAGCACCCTCCACAACATTAATAAAAAGTGTTTGCCAATTTGATGGACTGTGGTCATGCAAAAGTCACTTACAACTGCTTGACCTTTAAAATTATTTAACTCTACAATGCAGCTCCCGATGGAGCAGTTTTTTCCTTAATCCTCTTCAGTCTCTTCCTACACAACCTTCCATTGCTTCCAGCAAACCATAGTATGGTTCTCTCAAATGGTGACAACATTACAATCACATTACAACACCCCCCCTAAAGAAAAAAAAAAGTGTAACACATATGGAACAATAGTTCATCCAGAATAGATTGGCTGCATCTCCAAGGAAGCCTTCAATCACTCATCTATCACCAGAAGAACACAAACCAACTCGCATCCTCCAGTCAACTTGAATGAAAAACTACAAACTTTCACACTTGCCTAATCAGGCATTCCACTGGATGCCTCCCCTCAGCACACTTACATCCAAAAGTTTCTCTTTAGCTCACCTATCAGATAGCACGTTATTCAAAAATGCATGCTCACTTTTCACCCACGTATACTTATGCATGTCGATATTTTTGAACAAGATATTCCCAATCACCAGTCCTTTTTCATCACACAATTTTCATTTTCATTAACATCTAGTATCCCATGCTCTCTTATTACACCATCAACTACCACATTATGTACTCTTGCATTAAAATCAACCTTCAATATTGCTTAAATAATCACATAAAAATTGTTGACACACTCAGCTCCTCCCAAAACATTCATTCCTCTTCCTAACTCATCCTACTACTATGTGTATGAGTAAATAAAATAACACCTCTCATAATCCAGAGTGATGTCTGGGCCTTCATTCCTTTCATTCTTTCAAACAATCCTAGAACTTCTTCAGCAAAAGTGTCACCCTTTCTCTTACTCTCACCCTTACACTGACCCCAAGCTTTACCCCTATGACATTCCTAAACCATTTTTTTCCGTTTCCCCTTGAGCTTAGTTTCCCTCAACCAGAACATCAAGGTTCTTCTCCCTAAACATACAACCTATGTCTATGACACCCAATCATGAGCCTGTAAGGAGGATGAGCATTCTTTGCTTGGCGATTTCTTCTGTTCCATTTTTTATACTGAAATACAGGAAGGAGAAGACTTCCTGTCCCCATGCTGGGAATACAAGGCTAGTATTCTTTCTCCTCTCCCTCCATGGATATCAAAAATGATAATATATTTCTATGTACTACACTGTGCTGTACACCTACTTTCTGTTTTTTATCTTAGAAAATTTCTTTTTTCTTTTTTTTTCAAGTCGGACAATACAGGCAGCTGAGGCCCTAATCAAGGCCATCCAAGGATTCGAACCTATGTGCTCAACCCTGGGTGAGCCATGAACACGTCACAGTCAGGAATGTTAACCGCTACACCACGGGAGTCACAAGGACTGTAATTTGTCTCAATACACAAGTTTCTATAGGAATAATGGATTCATTCAAGGTGTTTCACTAAGCACTGCACTTTCCACAAAACAAAACCCTACATAACTGATGTAGAAAAAAAAAATATAAAGCCAGGAGTGATGAACCACATTTCTAGTGATTGAAGATACTCACCTTTATGACAAGTTTCATCCGGAAAGTTTGGGTAAGCATTAACATCATTAAAGATGGCAGTCATTAGCAAAAGTGTGAACAAAACAACTGAGGCATTCATTTTCAGTATAGTTTTGGAGTGAAGCCATAGCATATCCAGAAACTTCTTGTGGCTGATTAACCTGAAAAGGGGAAAATAAAGGAAGGAAAAAGTAGGTTTTATAAATTGACAAACCATTTCTCTCCAAGGCAGTGTCTCACAAACATTTGCCTGGCAATACTTGGGCAAAGATTCAGCCTGTACCCTTTAGGTTAGACTAAGGTAAACCAACTTACTACCTTCTTAAGCTAGGCCTGTAACAATTCAAACTGTATTTCAAATAAGAAGCATATATGTTCTGTTAACACCCTTGATTTTTTTCTTTAAAAGTAACCATATGGCAAAGGTAAAAATCTGCTCAAATCATGGCCATCTCAGATGAAAGCAAAAATGAGTGTGAAAAAAATGATATTAACTCAAATGCCTTACATCTCTTTGAGCATGACTCAAAAAGATAAAAAGACTGTATGATGAAGGAAAGAGAGGACCAGCAGTTAACCAGAGAAGAGCTCCAAGCACAGCCCCCTGTTATTTCAAGATTTTGGATGAACCATTTTACAAACAAATAAGGGTGGGAATAAGAAGAATCTGAGGGGGTAACAATATTCAAAGAATATTGTTTATGATTTTTATATAAATTGGGCATGTTATCATTTTTGTGTTACTGGAAATTACTGTTATGGTATTTGAATATGTTACATAAAGGTGTGCTCTTTTCATGTTGAAGCTATTTTGTTTTATAGACTCTCTGGAGACAGTGGACAATAACAATAATGATAGAGACATTTGGGCACTCAAAGCTGAAAGAGATAGAGACTTCAACTCCCAGAACTTGATTAGACATTGTTTGAGGGTTGCTCCATTGCCTTCCCAAATATACAATGGTAAGGCTAGTCCTGTGTATAATATGAGCAACCCTTGAATCATAGTGTCAAGAATGGGATCCCAGAAAAAACAGTCTAGGATCAGCCAAGGTGCGACAGCGGAGTCTGCAGGTCACAAGCAGCTAATTAAAGGGACAGTACTGGATGTTCTGAAAGCCATGTCTTGCTTACAATTATGTTAAGAGACAACAAGGCTCTGAATTTGCAGCCCCTACCAATGGTACTGATATTGCATTCAAGTGGAAAAGATTCACGGTGTCTTGGAAGAATTATGAAATAACAGTAGGCCTTGAAAAAGAGAATGACAGGAGAGTACCTGCATTCATTCATGTAGTTGGAGAAACTGCAGTGAAGTACAACTTTTTCAACTGGAGGGAGCCTGAAGACAAAATGAACAAAGAGTTTGAGATATCTGAGGTGGTTTGCGAACCAAGAACCAACATAATACATGAGAGATTCAAATTCTTCAATAAGAAATAAGACTGCAGAGACATGTGACCAGTTCATCACACAGCTGAGGATACTGGCAAAATCCTGCAAATAACATGAACCAAAAGAAATGATAAATGATCAGCTCATCCTTAATTTCTTTTATAATACGGCAAGAGAAAAACTAATGGATCTTGCACAAATAGATGATAAACTCATGATTTTGGATAAAATTATGAAATGAGAATAAACCAGAATAAGCAGATGACCACAGTGCCTGAAAAAAAATCAAGAGTAAAAGAAAAGACAAGAGATACTTCAAGAAGCAGGTCCACAGCAAACAGACATACCAGACTGAGATAAGGGATTATAGATTCATAGATTTGATCACAAGGTGATGATGAATGTGGCATTTTGTAGGAAATGTGCCATGTGTGGTAAACTTGATCATTTTGCCAAGCAGTGTAAATCATACAAACTCCAGAATACGGTCAAAAGTGAAGATAATTATGACTCTGATAACAAAGATGAAGTTCAAAGTATCAGTGTACTAAAGGATCTGGTAGGAAGCATTAGTGAGCCAAAATATGAAATGCAATATATCAAAATTCTCAGATTGATTCTGGTGCAACTAGCAAGGTAATTTCAGTGAAGGGCATTACACATGGTGGTAAATTAGGAGATGTCAAATCAACAGATGCTGTAAAATTGCAAATGTTTGCCAAAATGTAATTTACACAATGAGTACAAAAGTTCATAATTATAAGAGATGAAGTATATCATAGGACCAGGTTTAATGTCTTCAAAGAAAATGTTTCTTCAGTCATAGCCATTGTTGAGAGACAGAAGTTAAAGTACACCTTATGGAGATTCTGGTTTATGATAATTCACACATGAGAGGAGATTGTAAAGTAAAGGATGTGACAATTTAGTGGCAGTTCAAATAAAGAGAAAATAAAGAGTAGTTTCTCCTATCTTTTTCTGGAGTTAGCTTATCTAGAGCACCAGGTCCTTGCAGGACTGGTTCAGACCCAACATTGCAGCCAGTGATTCATTCCCCAGAGGAGAGCTATTTGCTCTACAAAAGAAATCAAAAGGACAGTTGAGAACTTTGGAGGGCAATGTCATAGAAAAAGTCACAGAGGCAACACACTGGGTATCTAGTGTGATGTTGCTCACCAAGCCCCAGACCAAAGAATTGAGAATATATCTTTATTCAACAGACTTAAACAGGGCAATCAAGAGACCTCATTACCTTTTGCCCATAAGGAGACTTGTGTGAGGAAGTACCAGGAGAGACTGAGTACAGAATGGAAAAAGGTGAGAACAAAGGAGGTAAGGGG
>JAUTXX010426910.1:0-11187 GCA_032273605.1 Panulirus laevicauda
TTAATTCATGCAAGGAAACTAGGCATAAGATTGCTTGACCTGCCACAAAAACAACCTCATCAAATATACAGTTCTTTATCCTGTTCTTTAAACCTTTCTTCAGTTTTCTTCAGTATCTATTTCCACTAATCTAACTACTCTTTTCTTTTTGTGTGTGTGTAACTTTCTTGATATTCAAATGCCTGTAATCAATCAATCACTTTGCAAAATACTTCTTTCATAATTATTTACCTCCTGCTTCTCTTGTTACTGTACAACTTACTTCTTTGAAAATTAATTCTTAGAAAATTACTCTGCTCATGATATGACCTTACAAAATACTTTTCCACTTAGTAACTACATGAGAATCACAGCACTCTCGAAGAGGGAAAATGAGGGAATCAGTTGTGTATAACAAGAAAAAAATACTGTATGCAGAGTGTTTCTGGATTCTTGTTTTTATATTTTTTTAGTTTGAGGTTTTGCATAATTGGGTTCTTCACATGACTGGAGTTGATGCAAGGGATATAGATGGAGTGTATTTGAATATAAAAAGCATAATTATATCTACCTGAATATTTTTTCAGGGATTCTGAGAAAGATCAGCAGTAGCATACAGTAGTAAAAAAAGGAACTCAGTTGCATTTATTCTTTGCCTGTCAGTGGATAGATGTTCTGACCATCATCAGAATGACTGTGAAACAGAGAAATTCTCGCAAGCATCCTGGGACTGGTAAACAGCCTTCTGTGTCACCTGATCAGAGCAAGTAAGTCCTGCACATGATAAAAATTTATGTACAGTACTTTAATTTCTGTTTTAACACAAAAAATTCATGATCTGGTCATTAATTGATACATGATTGTTGTTAGTAGTATTGTTTATGATAATTTTTATATTATACTTGACCGCTGTTTCCTACGTCAGCAAGTTAGCTTCAGGTAACAGATGTTTAGATTGTTTAGACACATTTATATCCCTGCACATACATATATATGCATATGCATACACATACAAACACATATATACACATGTACATATTCGAACTTGCTTGCCTTCATCCATTCCTGGTGCATCCCGTCCCACACAAAGCAGCATCGCCACCCCTTATGTCTGCAAGGTAGCCCCAGGAAACAGATAAAGTCCACATTAGTGTTGTTATTATTTTTTTTTAAGGATGGGTGACTTAGAGGTCAAAGGTCCTGGGAGCATTGAGGAATGTTTAGAAAGATTGATTGATTTGTGACGGTGTCCATGGCAAATTTATTGTGCACTCCATGCTCATCCCATGAGCGGTAGTGCAAAAGGATTACAGAGGTCACAAAGAGATTTTGGTGCATTGCACGTGACATTTAATGGGTAGATGTGAGTGAATGAAGCCATTCTTCATCTGTTCTTGTCATGTTTATGAGATCAAAAATATAAATGAAATCTCTAATTTTTCTTTTTCAATACTTTTTCAGTTCTGAAAGAGAATGCTCTCATGTTGGGCCTCGGATTGATTGGCGGCGAATCATAACACGTCTTATTATGATGGTTGGAATAATGGTAGCTGTTTACCTTAGTAAATCAGATAAAATGGTTAGTGTAGATTGATTACTGCTACTCCTTATTTTGTGGTTGGAAGATGAATATATCTTTCCTTAAAATGCTATGATGCACTCCCTCAGACAGGCTAGTTACCAACCAGCACTTTGCTTTCCAGTCATCAATATGATATCTCAGTGTATATTTCAGTTTCGCCCTTGAATTTTCTTAGTTTTATTAATCATATTTGCATGCACTTTTAGTCTTTTTTCACATCTGTTCTTTCCATTTACTCTTCCTGTATCTGCAGGCCTCTTCTCAGCGGTATGTGTTTCTATTTGCAAACCATTATTTTGCCATTTTTCTCATTTCTGATGTAATATACCAGTTGAAAATGTGTAGACTGTTTACTGGAGGTTACGATATTGCAGACCTTATGAAAATTAGATTTGACTTTATTAGAGAAAAAATATATAAGATGTGGATACAGTTGGATGTCTCAAATATGGCAGTTGCTGAAGTCTGGAATTCGTAGTATTGTGCGCATTTATATTTCCAAAGGACTTTATGAAATCAAGTGAATTATAACTTGCCTATAGAGTTTTATTTTCCCAAAATGTAAGTGTACATAGATTTTGAACATTATTACAGTTGTAGTTATTTACTGTACTTTACAAAAATTCTTCCTTGTTTTTAACACCAAAATATACAATGTGCACCAAGGAGTGACAGGTGATTACATAGAAGATGAAGTGCTGGGGATGGCATCTGGCCCATTTGAGGTTGAGGGTGAGTATAGGTAAGTGTCACCTCACTATAGTGAGGTTGTAGCTTAGGGAGAAGTAAGAAGCAGATCTTGCATTTCATCCAGTGTAGGAGCTGGTGTGATTATGCTTGGAGGATCATCAAAAGCTTTGGAAAATGTAACAGTGATTGTACTGTGTGTATACACTGCTCTCATGCCTTCTAAAGCAGTACATGCTATGTCATTTGCTTCATGTAATTAGCTACACTTAGCGAGTCCAAACATAGAAATTAGTGGACTATTGCGATATGCATATGCTTGGTTGGGACCCAAAAAGTAAAGTGGTGAATTTTGTAAGCAAGAGCACACTTTCAGTGAACGCTACTTCCCTCACAAGGGCTGGATGAATGGAAATGCCAAGTTTTGAACATTATACTGCATATGTTAGTCTGTGAGTCCTTCAGAGTTTGTGCTTTCCTTTTCTGTTTCTATTTTTCTTTTTCTTCTTGTCACTATTTCCTGCATTAAGTATATGTAGTAAATAGGCATTGCCTCACTTTTTCATACACACCTCATACTGTAAACAAGTGGCAGCTGCTGCTTTTGTGATACCCTTGCCAGAATGGAGAAATTTCCAATTCATTTGTGGGTGTTGCTGTTGTGTTTTTCTCCCTTGGATGTATGGTTAAGATTAGTAACTTCAATCTTCACATATAGATTGCACTATTGTTACCTTATTTTGAATGTGGAAAATAATCATATGGTACATTATTTTTATTAAGGCAACCACCAGTCAGGGAGTTAGCACCACTTGGATATTAGGAGGGTTACTGACAGCGGCACAGTGATGTAGTAGTGTATTGGTTTTCAATATCCCATGCTGGTGCAGTTTGCTGTGTTTTTCCTTATCAACAAGTTAATAGAACTCATTCCCCAAACACTCTTTTGTATTGAATAACTTTTGATGCCATGTATCTAACATGACTCATCTAAATCAGAAATTTCCTCATTAAGCGTAAGAAAAGATAAGTATGTAATGCAAGCGTTAGCAGGGAAGAAGTTTTATTCATCACACAAGATGTGCAGTGAGTATTTTGTGTTAGCCCTACCTTTGTAGTGAAATCTCATCATAGGTACTCTCTCTCTCTCTCTCTCTCTCTCTCTCTCTCTCTCTCTCTCTCTCTCTCTCTCTCTCTCTCCATTGTATGGAAAATGGGGAGGGCATAATTGTAGAACAAGGCATTCACAGAATGGTAGCTGATAACTTGACAATGGTAGGGATACTAATTGTCAGATCAACATGAAGAATCTTAACTGCTAAGGTCACACTTTAAGTATGGTCATAAGTATAGTATCGTAGATAGCCCAGAGGAGCATAATTCGACAATTCCATTTAATCCCAGCCTTTGACCAATAAAAGTACGTACAGATACTGTAAGTGAGGGTCCATGTAAAATCAGAGAATTAGATGAACAGCAGTCTTCCAATTTTGACATCATTTAGAAGAATAGGTCAGGTGTGAGGTGATGGCCATGTAACATTTCTGCTAATGAAATGTGTATTACAGGTCCCATTTGCTACTCAAAAAGAAGAGATCAGAAAGCGTTTTGTCGATATTAGTTGCTCAAAGGATTATGCTGAAGAACTGAGGCATTTCCAAGGTAAGTTATATATTCATCTCAGTACCCTATATATATTGAATGCATAAATATTATGTAATAATGTATAGAAAAGGTATATTTGTGTAGTACATTATTATCATTATATGCTGCATCAAGATGGCAAATCACATGAGAGCAGGGTAAGGTGGGTTCTTTTGGGATGGGAAGGTCATTTATATGATTATTAATAACTGTCCCAGGATTAATTTCTGTGAAAGAGTTTTGGTGTTATGTTTACACTGGCCCCCTTGAAAAATATCAAGGTTGGTGGATGACTAAGTAATGAGGAAAGAAATGAGAGTATTGTGATACCAAGTTCAGAAAAAGAGAAAATAATCGGGATTTCCAAGTCCTCCTCCTTTTCTTAAGGTGAGGAAGGATTGCCCTTGATGTGCCAGCCATTCAGCTACCTCCAGCTTACTCAGCACTTCACCATGGCAGCACAAAGGTAGTTACAGTATGTTTTGTGTATTTTTTACTTTTGCATGCCAATCTGTCAGTTTATATAGGGTAAAAATTTGAATATGGTAGTCTATAGAAATTAACTGTACATGAGGGTTAACTGCTATTAAAGTAATTTGGAGCAGCAGTGGAATTGTCAAAAACAGAAAGATTGCCGAAAGTTTAAACTTGAGGTTAAAATCAACATGATCATCTCAAGTGTTTTATTTATACGTATGGTGAGTAGTGGACTAGGCTTATGTGTGGTTACACCACAAATGGGAAGTCATCCTTGGCAAGGCTGTGTCACTTTGAATACATTTTCATTAATGGACTTCTCTCTCTAAGGCATCCATAAGTTCATTGCCATTGGAAGTGCAGCCTTGGAGCTGTAGGAGTTGTAGGAAAAGGTGTCCTGGAGTATCTCTAAAGATCCTCTCAAGAAAGGGGACCTGGAATAATAGCAAATGAATGAACAGATGAATAAAAGGCTTTTTCCTAACACATAATAATAGGATTTTTGGTGCTTACTATTTTTGTAGGAAAATTTTTTTATACCAGAAATGTCCTTTATAATGTAGTAATATTATTTAGGTTTGTGTGAAGCCGAGTTCACCATAAGGTATATGATTACACTTAAAAGTCATTCTTCAGGAATGTATCTGCAACATACGGAAAGGACTTTCTCGATTAGCTTGATAGTCATGCATTTGATGAGTGTTCCTGTTCATATATGTAGAGGAGATGGGAAAGAGTAGCTGAGTAGTTAGAAAGGCATGGGAAAAACAGTATTATTCTCAGTAACCCCACAACTAGCATTATAGGTGCATGACCTTTGACATGCAGGTTGTACATACATAGCATCCTCACAGAAAATTAGTAGATTGTTGGATGAATTGAGTGATGAGGAGGAATACATATGATGTGTATTGGTAGGATAGGAAAGTAGAGAAGCACAACAAGAGAAATGTGAAAAATGGGTGATTTTGATGGTGATTTTAGTGGTATTATGTAAGGAGGAAGGTAGGCACAGGAGACCACCCCACCACCCTCAGCTTAGTCTTTCTTCATGTCCTCATGTGGAAGTAAACACATAAGAGCTGTGCCTCATTTTCTCTTTATTTTATCATCGAGATGGAGAACTTTGGTAGACCTAGAATATTACCAAAAAAGAAGAAAAATAAACTGCTTCCAGTATTCTCTCTACATGTGCTAGCCATTTTCCCTCATCACACTCATCTTAGTCTTTGTAGTGTAGCATTTTTAAGTATATTCATATTGTTCAATACTGTTGTGCTTGTGTATGAAATAAGAGTTGATTATGACATCAAGTTGAATGGAAAGAGAAAACATCCCCATATCCTTCCCTCTCATTGATATTAGTTTTCCATGGCTGTTTATCATTTGATAGAGGAAGTTGTTTAATCTTATATGAATTGATATAATTGCAAATGGACTCTGCAGCCTTTCATGATGTTTAAGAGTTAAAATAGGGAAAATTGATCTTGGAAAGTCCATTGTTTAGCAAAATTCTCATGAAATTCAGCCAATATCTGCCTGGTGTGAACTTGAAGCTAGTATAGAGAGTGTATATAAGCCTTGGAAAAGTATTCAAGAAAAAAGAAAGAAAATTAATTACAAATGAAATTAACCATCATTCCTCCATCTTGTCGCTTGGATGGTTGTTTAAGGAAACATTTAGATGCACAGTATTTAAAATCATCCACCTGGTTACCTGTTCATTGTAGTAGCACTACATCACCATTTTTGTATTGCTTGAATATTTTTTTTATTCTTAGTATTAAATATTTTTCTCATTTATTCTTTATTTTTTATTTGTTCTTTGAGCCCAATGCATTAATCTGCAAGTCTTATTTTTCTGGAGTGTCTTATTTTTCGTACCATAACATTTCCAGTTTCTTAATCCTTTTATCTGTCATTACGTCTATGAGGCTATTTTTTAATGGTGGCCATAATTTTTTATTGTACCATGTCATTGAACTATACTGTTTACATATATAGAGTAACCTAGGTAGTTTGATACATATTTACCTTTTTCCAGCTAAAACTAAATGATCACATAGTTTATTGATATTTTCTTAAGCATACTTTATGATATAAAGATTTCCACTACCTCTGTTTCTTCCCTACATTATGCACTCACGGGGCATTTCAAGAGCTCATCCTTTTTCATTGCTAGCTATATACTGGTACAACCATACTATTTTTCTTCTCAAACATTTCCTTATCTTGACCTTACCACCTCATTTAACCTCTGTTTCAGCAGTAATTGTGTTAACTATTGCAGTTGTACAGTTTTATGGTCAAGTACTTATTCTATTCATGTTACTTTTTCCATTGTCAGGGAATTAATTTGAAAACAATTTGATATCATCATGCCACTTTTCATTAGCTTGTTAGTTGATTCTTAGGAATGTCATGAGATTTGACTTTCTCACATTGCTTTTCTCAAATGTAATATGTTTAAATTAGTCTGTATGAAATTACTAGTTTAAAAGAAATTTATGGTACTTTCAGGCTGTACCCCAAAAAAGTGTGGGCGTGTAGTTTTTGACACATTGGTAACACCATCTGAAGTAGCAGCTCTTCTGAATATTGCTGAGCGTGGGCTGGCAATGGGTGGTTCAGCAGGGGGTGCATCCATTCTTGACTTGCATTCTGGTGCTCTCTCACATGGCAATAGTTTTGTTAATATCTTTAAGTTAGAAGCAAAGCACATTTTTACAACTCAGGATTTTGATATATATAGGTATGTTTACAAGTGTTGTTTTCTCTATTAATTATGAGCTTTCTTAATGATATCCTAAAGCCCCCATAACTGTTCATGTATGTCTATATATACAAAAAAATTTTACATCTTTCTTAATTGATCTCAACAAAATAGCAAAATGATTTGATGCAACAGCATATGTATAACCATGTATTTATTCATTATGGTTTATATATGTATCCAGATATATTACCTCTTGTTCTTTGGAATCCGTTTTATTTTCATGTGTGTTCAAATGAAAACAAAGGAATTTGAATAGCATCAGACCCCTAGGTCAACTTGAGGCTGTCTATGATTGTGGAATTGATCAGATTTTAGGAACTAATTTGGTAAGAGCTGAAAAATACACCAATGAATAAATCTTTAAACTGCAATATGCATTGTTTGTTGGTACACCATCAAGTACGACATACATCATCTGAAAAATATATCCATGCCACTGTATCCAATTGCATGCAGAGTGTAACTTTGATAAACTGTCACATGTCCAACTAGGCTTCCTTGTATAACCCATGTAGCATCTACTTCCTGTGATACAGATGGCGCATTAGGGAAGTCTGGTGCAAAGAAGAGTGTTTTTGAAGCATATGCTGTATACTCTTTTTATGTCACTCCTTTTTTTATTGCTTGGATATCTTAATTGTGACATACATCATTTGTCAGTACTCTTACTTCCTGTGGTGACACAGGTGGTGTAAGGAAAGTCTAGCACAAAGAAAAGTGCTGGTAAAGTGTAAGCCTTAAGGTAATTCTTTGATATATTTTTTACTCCCTGAATATCAGTTCTTTTTTATTGTGTGGGTATCCTAACTCCAGCATACTTCATTTGTTGGTACATGGTCAGCTGTGACTAGATCATAAGCAGATAGGAAACATTACAGCATCAAAAAGGACCTTCCCACACCAGGAGGCCACCTTACCTTTTACTCCTGTTACATAAAGAGATGTGTAGGAAGTATTTTTTCTCCTCTGTCCACAGGAATGATACATATATACCTTTTTTATATCTGTTCACTCTTACCCTCATTAGTGAAGTAGTATTAGGAAAAGACAATTGAGTTTTCAAGAAAGAATCCTCTCTTAGCTCCCCTTTATGTTTCTTGTTTTGGGAAATCATGCAAGTAGAAAGGATTCCCAGTCTCCCACTCCTGTCCCTCTTTGTCATCCTGTTAGAGACTCAAGAGGGACTGTTTCCGTCTCCTCTATCCCTTAGGATGCTCCAGTTAAAATGGCCATTGTAAAGTTGGCTAAAAGTATTTATCAAAATAACCTCATCCTTTCCCAGCCTGTTTACTCCTTGCCAAAGATGCTATAATGATTGTAGTCTGCATGATGTTGACATCTTGATTGTTTTTTTCAGTCATGTGAAGAATAAGATTCATCATGCCATTGCAGATCACTTTGGTATTAACAGAAATGGATTATATCTCACGCACCCCACCTTTTTCTCACGAATCACTCCTGCGCCTGCACAGACTGTCCATGATGAATACTGGCATCCTCACATTGACAAGGTAATGTGAAATGCATATCCTGAGAAGCTTTGTATTTTTAAAAGTTCTGTTATCCAGAACATTACTTACTACCTTGTGCAGTATTATGGTTTAAGGTAATAGTTGTTTGACATAGAGTTTGATGATTACTTATGTGTGATTACTTTTCCTTGCATGTGATTCTTTTGTGTGTTGTCTATTTGCATAACATGTTTTGTAATTTGTATTTACATTGACTGTGTAAGCTTCCTTGGTGAAGTATGTGCAAGATATTGAGACTCACAGGTAAAGAAGGGGATTATTTTGTACTATTTCAAAAAGAAACCAATTTCTCTATCTGTATGTTATGTCATATACAACTTTTCATTCGTGTTGTAAGAAAATTGTGTTTTTAGTGAATTACCCTAGCAGTGCCATGAACCAGGGTCCTTTGATTCTAGAGGCATCAGAGATATTGTTCATTCTTGAGCATGAAAATCTGACGAACTGAAGCAGGTTTTTCTCTTGTGGTTTAATGATGACATGTTTGGTTTGAACACTTCTCTGAAATTACGTGGCCTTCGTGTAAGGCACACATGGTGTTGATTTAGTAAGAAATTGTTTGTTAATTTGTAACAACTGTTATGCTTGAGTGTGAAAAATATCAGAATGACTGTGGATCATGCCAAGTCTTCTCCACATTTGAGGCTGTTTCATCTAATTTCTTCATTTAGATGCCCGTTTTGGAAACCAGTTTATTTTGTAGTTTTTCCTTCTTACTTTCACAGTTTTTCTCTTCAGCTGCTACTTACTTTTTATATATACAGTATGTATACATTTTTTCTTTGTCCATGCCATCATATCAGTGCTTCTTGTGGCTTACATGTACACAAGTAGATAGCTTAACTTTTTAAACCACAACACTTTTTCTTCGCAGTTGATTTGCTTGAGTAATACTTCTGCCTTACAGTACAAGAACCATTAGATATTTATATCATTGTGTCTTATCACTTATCCCTCTTAGACATTGTTGAAGAGAACCAAGAGCCAACCCATTTCAGCATTAACATGCTCATGATATTGATGAATATTGGTTGAATTATTCAGGTCATGTTATCATGAAACAACACAAGTATGTATGTCTTGAATGTCTGTTTATGGATGTTTGAAATTTGCAAAGGTAATCATGAATACTCTTTGATTTGATTAGTTAATCATTAGTACTCTGTAGTACAAATTGAATATTAACACTATATTATTTTGTATTTTTTCAGGAAACATATGAATCATTCCATTACACATCCCTTCTGTACTTAACTGATTATGGGTACAATTTTGATGGTGGCAGATTTATCTTTGTTGATAAAGATGCCAACAAAACAGTGGAACCTCGATCAGGTAAGATTTGAATTCATTTGCACATAGGCACTCTGTCGTGTATGTAGTATTCTAAGACCCAAATTAGATGTAACACAAAGGCCTGGTGTAACTGGAAAAGAGGAAAAGGCATGCCTTTAATAATCGATATCACCGTTACTGCTGCAGGTTTAAAGACTTATGTCATACCCTGTGAAACTCTTGAAGTAACTTCAAGAAAAAAATCTCAGTGTGATGACCAAAATATAACTATAACAATATTGTAAAACTTATATTGTTACATTTAGGAAAATTTCTTTTGATCATGATGCAAGCTAAGGAATATGTTTTTCTTATATGTGAGGTGAATTAAAGCAGATTTTGATTTCCATGAAAATGAAATATGATAATCTCAATCAGGAAATGTACTGCTTGTTAGTGGATCCAATTAAAGATGATGTATTTCTTGAAAACTTCACATAAAGTATAGTGTGATTAGTAATCTGTCACTTTGCTCAATTTCCAGGAAGGGTGTCTGCTTTTACGTCTGGATCTGAGAATTTGCACTTTGTTGAAAGAGTCACAAAAGGCACAAGGTATGCCATCACTGTGTCATTCACCTGTGATCCAAGACATGCCATTGATGACCCAAAATTACGCATGTAATCACATATTGTTGTACCTCATGAAAATTTTATTTTTATACATCACAGTGTTTGTAGTATCCTTACAATATTGCAGAATTTAGTACATAATAACCATGAACGAAATTCAGAGGTACCTATAGTTTTTATATATTTTTTAAAGATAAAGTAAAAATTCAAGCGAATGAAGTTTGTTTTAGCAATAAAATAGTCATCATTACTTCAGTAATTTTTTTTACATTTTAGTGTATGATTTTATAGTCATTACAGTTCAAATACTTTTTTCCTACCATAATAACATGCACCATTTCATATGATAAATTTTAGAATGATTAATGAATTGGTATCAAATGAAAGCAAGTTAGTTAAATCTGCTCCCACTATCGTTAAAGTATATTAACTATTTTTCTTTTTTTTTACTTGATTTAGCATTAACTTTGGTGATTTTTCTGTTTACTCCTTCTGCAGAATTTTTTCTTCGTGCTATGTATTGTGTTATGTTTCAAAATTGTCTGAACTGTCTATTGGTCATATAAACTAATTTCTTTTATTTTTTTGTAACACTGCTGGGTT
>JAUTXX010427021.1:0-12853 GCA_032273605.1 Panulirus laevicauda
CTCTCTCTCTCTCTCTCTCACACACACACACACACACACACACACGCGCGCACGCTATGTGATTATTACTTGTAAAAAATAAGAATTCGCCAGTTTCATTGCTAACTTGTATGCTGATTTTGGGGCCAATCTGGTGTTGGCTTTTTAATTACGAACGGAGGGAGAATGAACCACAGCCAGGTGAGGAGTTCGCTGCAGGTGTCATATTAGCTTTCCTTAAACACTTTCCACGGTAATCATTGATTGGGATGACGACAGATGATGATGATTTCTATACGTAATTAGAGAACGGGATAGGGTTGGTCCGTGATGAACTTAGGCGTATATCAAGGTTGTATATTATACCAGCCTTCGTTATACGATTACTGATATAATGAATTTTCATACAAGATCAATGCAGTGTAGTATATTGAGTTCCGTAGAAGCCAGTTTATCACAGTGAGGGCTTACACTTGTCTAAAGGGAGGAATACAGAAAATGGATACTAACGTGAAGAAAATGGGAAGCCGATTGGAGGCTAAACAGCGTTATTTCCTTGACGAAAAATTAGAGAAAAACAGACACTTTACTGGAAGGGCGAGGATGAAGGTATCTGTATATATATACACCCAGGTTGGGATTCGAACCCTGGGAGGGGCGCCCCGTATAGCTACCTCGGCCATCAGGTTAGGAAGACGTAGCCAAACTGGTCACCTTGTGTTATGAGCTAGGCCTTGACCTCGCTCAGGTCGACGGGGGGACGACATAGAGCGTGTGAGTGGAAAAATAGAAATAAATAATGGTCATATAAAGGCTGGAACAAGATGACGAACGTAATAAGCTGGAAAAAAAATATAATTACATTGAATTTACTCGCTCGAGCAGATCTTTATGTGAGCGGAAGGTAATCACCAGGAATTATATATATATATATTGAAGCATCAGACACTAAAGGATGTTGTTAGATTTAGAATGGGTCAGTAAGTCGATATACTTATCATACACGAACGTGCGAGAAAAAAAGATAGTGTCTTTTGCCACATACAGTAAAGGAAATAACGTTTGTTATATAAACGTAAAAAAAACGAAAAAATTTCCACAACTAGTTACGTGTTTGTCGTTGGAAAACCACGACGGGGAGGAGGAGAATATATATATATATATATATATATATATATATATAATATCTGCAGTGTTGGTAATATGAGAAATATAATTGTGTACGATTCTTTCAAACGTTTTCTGTGGAAATATATATATAAAAAAATAGATGAAAACTGGAATTGTTGCTGTCTGAAATGTTAGGTAGTCTACGCCACCGAAAAGTGAATATGAAGGTTGAAAGCAAAAAAACAAAGCGCTAATTACGTCATTTAGTATAGTCGTTGGCCAGCTGTGTCAATAGTGAACTGGCAGAAGTAGTTTGTTTGAGATTAATGTGTGTGTGTGTGTGTGTGTGTGTCTTGACTCCTTCGAAAGCAACAACGATGATCGGGTTTGCCGCCATTTGACTTGCGCAGGGACGTGGTCCTTGAGAGTGAGTTGAAGATGAGGAGACGAAAAAGAAAAGGAGACATGTGTAGAAAGATGTAATAAATAAATCCATGTGTTCGATTGTCTTTTTTCTCTCTCTCTCCTTCGAGGCGGCTTTACCTCCGAGACGTCCGTCGGAAGTACCGGTGTCGCAACGCGTTTCGTTTTAGCTCTGGCGGTCATGGTCATTGCATGACGCCGCGGGCAAGGTCCCACCACAGAGGCGGTAATCATGCGGCCAGTGTCAGGGCTGACCTGCGTCATGCATGCACGGTTAGGGGTCGCTCAAGTTTGCCCTACCACTTGCATTGGTGGTTGGGTGTGGTTGCCGGGGGAGGGATTAACGACACGTCCGGCTTGGCGTTGAGCCCCCGGGGGTGATGAGATGGTCTGTAATCTCGACGGTACGACCCTTGAGCACGACGGTACCGGCCCTTGAGCACGACGGTACGACCCTTGAGCACGACGGTACGACCCTTGAGCACGACGGTACGACCCTTGAGCACGACGGTACGACCCTTGAGCACGTCGGTACTACGTATGTAAAACGCGACGTTCCGACCATTGGGTATGACGACTTAGTCGTCGATATGTCTCATAAGGGTCGCACCGTCGTCCCCGTGGGGTCGTGCCGTCATGCACAAGGGTCAAAGACCCGTGGTCATGAGGTCAAAGACCGGCTGTATCATGATGTCGTGGATACAGCTTGCTGGCATGCACACGCCCCTCTCCTCGTGATGGGAAGCCCTGGTCTGGCATGAATGTTTACATACGTACATATTGTATGTAATTTGTAATTAACTTTTACACGCTCATGATGTATATATTCTGAGAACCACTGACACACACACATACACACACACACACACACACACACACGCACACACATCACTAACCCATCCGGCACCGCAAACGATCAGTTGAATTACAAAGTGCAGTTGCTGTACTACGAACGACGTGCTGTGGTTGTCCTCCCATGTGGAACTCTTAGTGAGGAACGATTCTTATTTATTATATTTCATCATCAACCAGGCTCAGCACGTACCTCGATAGACGCGAAATCATGTGCAAATGCACTTACAAACACGGCTACGAGACGTGAGCTGCCCTGAACTGCCGGTAGTTAGGCCAGCGTGTGTGTGTGTGTGTGTGTGTGTGTGTGTGTGTGATCATCACAACACTCCAGCGCTTGGGTTGCAAGCGGCGGCGAGTGTTGAGTCTCAAGCGCAGCAGCAGCAGCACACCCCACCTCCCCTCCCTCGCCCAAGCGGCGGCGTCCAAGCCTTTGTGTTAAAGTTCGCTTCTATATCGACTCTTCCCGGAACTGGCTGTTTTCAAAGCTCGAGTCGGGGACTCACCGCGTCTCTCTCTTTTTTTTCTCTCTCTTTCTCTTTCTACGATTTCGCATTTGGACGCACGTGTATGTTGAAGGTCTGTGGTGATTTAGCTGGCCGGCTGCTGTTCCGCGAAGGTGTACGTTTACCTTTCGAGTGATGGCCGTTGGATGATTCTATGTCTGGTTGCGTTTGCCGGGGAGGGCGTTTGCTAGCGCGTTTAGTCGCTCAGACTGTTTGAGACGTGATTGGCTACTCTGTCAGCACTTGAGTGTGTTTCGAATACATTAGATAACTCGTTCGACGCTTAATTGTCCTCAGTAGTCGTGAGCTAACTTGAATGTTTGAGATTCCATAGTTATCTCGCTTGACATTCTTAGTGTGTGTTTGACATCCCTAAGCCAGAAGCGTTGCAGCGCTCTGATCTCGCAACCTCTTCTGATGCGTGGTGAACACGACGCTATGAGCCATCTGGTTTGTTTGTGGCTGTCAGGAGGTTGGCTAGAGAACGAGCGAGAGATCCCTAGGGGAGTACAGAAGGGTTTGTGGTGGGTATCTTTGATATCACGGGGTAGCTGTCGGTAACAGACGGTGTGTACCCAACTCTTCTTTCACGATCTAGGTTTGTTTGTGTTTTTTTTTCTTTGAGGAATGTTTTTGTACATTTTGACTCTCAGAATAACCATTGCTGAATATATGATACTTAAGTTATCTTCTCCGTTCGGCTTTTGCTCTTGTGCTGTTAATTTTAGTGTTTTGTTTTTGTGGTGTGGTCTGTGGCTCTACTGGTAGTGGCTGTCAGGGCTGTTGATATTGGTACACAGTTGTATACTGTAATTCCTTCCCAATGACGTTCTGTCATTCCTCCTCAACAACAGCAGCAGCAGACGTGTTTGGTACCGCCGTAATTGCTGTCATTTCCGCTGCTGCTGCTGCTGTATCAGCTAACTGCAGTGGTATTGATTATTCCTTGAACTACCACTACGACTACCTGCTACTACTACCTCCTACTACTAATACTACTACTTGAAATGATGGAGGGATTGTGAGCTACTTAAGAGCTGTGTGTGTGTGTGTGTGTGTGTGTGTGTGTGTGTGTGTGTGTGTGTGTCGCGCGCCCTGTAAACTGACTATCATCGCTATTATCATCAGTACTCCGGGAGGGATGGTGGTAATAGATACTGGGAGGGCCCTAGCCAGATCCCAAGACCTGGGAGGTCACAGAGAGACCGTACGAAGGGTCTAAAAAAGGAGAGGAGTTAGCCTCTGAGGAAGCGCAGGTAGTGAACGCCCCGCCTCGGGTGTCTAGGGCTTAATATGCCTTTAAACTTTACGGTCAGACGCCATTAGTGGGTGGGAGGGAGGACCGTGCCGCTGACGGCGATGTACGGGAAGATTCCGCGTTATGAAAAGGGCTCAATATACGCGCGACGTCGCACAGAGTTCCGATGGAGACTCGGTATATCTGGCAGCCTTCCCTAATGACTTTATATTTTTGATGGGTTCACGCGCGCTGCGCGGCGTGGGTCGTGCTGTTTGTCAGTGGCGTGAGGAGGGCAGCTCCTGGTAGTCTGATGCGTGTGTTATATTAGTCTCGATGCACCATCGTGAGTCAGTGTGCGGCCGTCATGTGCCTCTTGTGTTGGGATGATTCACGGGTGAGTGACTCCTGAGTACAGCGAGTCCCAGCAGCGTCGTAGAAGAGTGGGGGAGGGGGTGAGGGGGTCGACACGCGGCACCGGTGCTTGTGGAGGGCGGGCGCTGGTCTGACCACACAGCCAGAGCCGCGCTCCTGGGGAGCCTACACACGCACTAGGAAGATTCCAGGGCGAGGGAGGCGGCGGCAAGAAAGGGAGAGGGAGGAGAGAGTAAACGGAGGGAGACGAAGGAAAGAGGAGAGGGAAGAGGAAGAGTAAAGAATGAGGTAGGAGGAGCTGGATGATAGTAGGGGTAGACCATCCCCCATTTTCACATCATGATAGGGAAGACGTTAGGTGTGGTAGAGAAGTGACTGTCGAAGGAAGGAGGAGACGACACCGGAAGGGAAAGGAAGAGACGAAAGGGGTGGGAAGTGAGAGAGAAAGAAAGAAGTGTTCAGTAAGGAAGGCACAATCAACCAGCTGTATCACCGAGTCCATCAGTCCCCGTCCTTGTCACGCACACCATGCAACAAAGCCAGGCTTTCAGAATTCAGCTCCTCATTTCCGTCCGTGTCACAACGTCTGCCACAGCCAAGCCCTTGTATACATTTAGCACCTCCCAACTGGCCTCTCTCTCTCTCTCTCTCTCTCTCTCTCTCTCTCTCTCTCTCTCTCTCTTGTCCCATCATCCCCACACCTCAACACTCGCACAACCCATACGTTTAACACCCCCATGAACACGACGGTGCGACCCTTGAGTACGTCAGCACGATCCTTGAGGAGGACGGAACAATCCTTAGCATCTCACCTGGACCTAAATGCATGAGGCCACAGGTGACACCATCATACCTTCGGGTCGTATCGTCGTGCTGGAAGGGGTTGAATATATTCATTTCCATTTCAGCTTTGGCTAGCATTAGTCATGCCTCATTTTGTGTATCCATTTTTCCCCAACACTTGGCTAAACCGTTGTCGTCTCTTGCTCATCAGAGTCAGCATCAAAACACGATAAGATCCCTCGCAGCAGATGTGTGTATGGCGTAACAACTCAAAAAACTACCGCCGGACAGTAACAGGAAGGTGGAACCAAAACAGCTCACCACCCAGTACAGGGAACCGAGGTGGTCTTGGTATAACAGATTTCGCAAGCGGACTTTACATGATGATTCTCGCCTCTGCTGCTGCTGGGTGAGCAAAGTCATCATCGAACAGCTACCTAAACTGGTCTTTGAAAGGAGAGGCGCGGAGGAATTGAAACGAGTCTGACCCCTCTTCAGAGAACGCTTGGGCAAGGGCGTGAATGATGATTAAGGAAAGCAGATAGCGGGCCGTCAGGAAGACAAAGACAGGTGTGGAGCAGAGGGACTTTGGGGGGAATTTAACACTTAAGGAAAACATAATATCAGTCATTTGTACGAGATATTTTTTTTTTCTCCCGTAGTTCGGTGGTTACGACTTGGTCACATGAAACGACCCATTCCTTGGGTTCACATCCGTCTTATAAATGGAGATATCTATTAACTATTTCAAACATCTAAATGATAAGTAGATCATGATATCGTATGACGTGTATATATTCAGTACAGTGGTGAGTGAAGCGCCAGGAACGCCACGTAATAGCCCGTCCGGCCGTGTAAGCATGTAGTTCGCCACCACAATTGGGTGGTTCCCTGCTCCTGGTTACCCCGGCCGGAGTTGCGACGGAGGGAGTCAGTGTGCCATACAGCGGCCTAGGAGAAGGACGGTCTCTGACCAGCCATCACTTGAACCCACCACAGCACGACATCCCCATGTTCCTCTGGTCATCAGCGCTAATTAACATGGCTGTTAGGTAATTGTCGATAGGTACTGTAAATGAATATGTATCAGACCCAACCTTCGCTTTGTGAAGTTAGGAATCTGTTTTATTTTTTTATTCGTATTAGGATTTTCGTAATGCTCGCGGGCATTATGGAACGCTGGCTGAAACATTAGCCGATTGATTCGAGCATCGTAATTATTGTTGATGTATTAACGTAACTGACTCTCGTCTCGCTCTGGTCGTTGGTGGTGTTCGAGGGGGAGGGGGACACATGGGGCAGGCAGATCAAGGTGCCTGTTCTTTCTCGGGCGTGGTCCCCCCACTGAAACGATCCCGCCCCTCCTTCCTCGGGGTTTTGATCGTATGAGAAGTAATGACACCGCCAAGCAAAACATACGTTATTAATGACTTTAAGGCGAACACTGGAGCGCGCGCCGTGTGGCAGACGACCTCCTGATTCTCTCTCTCTCTCTCTCTCTCTCTCTCCTCGTGACGATGCCAACCTCCTGTAAACTCGACTCACGGTGTTGCTGACCTTCCCATGGGCGTGACAGACCGAGTTCTTGACCTCCCCGTGTGCCCTAGATTGCCTGTCTCCTGCACCTGCCCTTCAACGGACCAGGTCGGCCTTGAATGCTACCGCTTGGGCTGACTATGAGTGACTTGAGTTAAGAGCCTCGTTCCTTACCGAAGTAACCTTGATCACCTCCGGATTATCTGCTTCGTGCCTTCCGGATAAACTGAATCGTGGCCTGGCGGACCTTGTAGCCTGATGGATAACCTTACCCCGTCAGTAGCTTTTGTATGTGGTGGCCTACGCCATGGGGGTCCCGCCGACCCAGCACGGTGGGTGAGCAGACGAGGAAATCGCAACGCGCATATTTTTTTCGTTTTTTTTTTTCTCAAATTCGTAAATACTTTCCCTCGTCTTTTGTTTTTTCCGATTGATAATTCTATTTCAATTAGGGCTTGGCCTTGATCTGGACTTTTGTCTGTGAATGGAGCCTTAAACATGAGAAATTTTCTTTGGCATATACGTTTACACGTAAGCTTTCGTATGTTGTCACGGTAGTGTAGGTGTAAAAGCTGTTCACTCGGTCCATATTGACGGTAAATCTTTCTCTCCCGTGTTCCATCATTGGCACAGGTCATGTGTATGTTGTGCATGAGAAAATATCAATTTGCCGAATAAACTAGTTTCCTTTGTTGCAAATTGATGTAATGTCGTACATTGTATATCGGGAGTTTGGTTATTCATTTGGTGACTCAACATCACTTCTTGTTTACTCTCTTGAAACTTTGTTATTGTAAGATCGAAAAATAAACTTATGGGAGTTTAGAGGAAAGACGTAATCACAGAGCAAGTCTAGTGAGTGAGGGTCGAATGAGGAGAGAGAGAGCTTTGTCTTGCGTATTGTTCGACTAATGTTTGTCTCTAACCTTTACTTCACGCACTGAAGGGCAACAAGCTTGAAGGGTATTTTACGTTATTTTGATGTCATTTATCTATTTTTTTTGCTTATAATTGATCCAAACGAAGCGTAAAATGTTTAATGAAGGAACCGGCGACGCCTCGCGCATGCGGGCAACGCTTTGCCTGCGGAGTTCTTTGTTTCGAAATGCATCGCGGGGTTGGCGACGCTTCCTTCATCCGTCGACCAGTCATCTCCCACCCGACCCGCCTACGAAGATCACTACGGGCGAGATTCCTACGTTGTGGCTAGCTGCTTGTCACCATTGACACTCTCTTTATACCCAACCATCCACACTGTCTTTCCCGAGCTATGAAAAGCGGCCGTAGCCTTGTTCTCTTGTGGGGATCGAACATTAACTTGGCCATCACATCATCTTGTGGTGTTCGAACAGTAACTTGAGAAGTTTCACGATTCATCTTTTTTCCAAGCGTCATTTACGTTGTATTTGTATTATAACTTGGGATCAAGGTGCAGGGGACGTAAATGGTCACTCGAGACTTTGGCGACTGTAAAACACACTTTGTATTTATTGAAGTTGGTTTTGTTAGATGTGTTATGATCTTGACTCTTTTTCTATGGGGAAAATGGTAGAAGACTTTCAGCGTGTGTTTGTCACAAGCTTAGCTTGGTGTTTCTTGAAGGCATTCTTTGGACATGCTGATGTATGAGCTTGTGTAAGTAATGTTCATTAGCTGTGCTATGGTTTTTTGGACAACGGAAAGAGAACTCTTTCGTATTATATATAGTACATAATTTTGTTATTCTCGTTGCTGTCAGACATTGTTGGCATTGTATACATGAACTCTTTATATTTACCCCCAAGCAAGAAGGTTATGACCGGGTAATATATAATGTTTACGGATGAAAATAACATTTAGTATAGTTTCCCATTGGGTGGACGATACCGTTTTCTCTAAACGAAAAGAGTATCCATTTTCTCTGGTCTTCAGGAGGAACTATAGTGTATCACCAATGCTTCACATTCACGCGCTTAAATTCAAACTCGCTCGTTGCTGAACACACACCTGCTTGCATAAAGTCACCTATGTACATAGACTAGAATATTTGGGAATATTAGGGAACATGATTGCTGGCAAGGAATTCTGGTAGAGGGTTAATGTAAGGGCAACTTCACAATTTCATTAACTAGTGGGTGCGTGATGTCACTGGCAGGGATAACAAGGGGCCATCCGTTCGTTATCACTGGTTGTGATGTCGCTTCCTGAAGGCGTGTGGTGCTAAGAGGGAACACCACGAGAAACGAAAACGGGACGTCTAGGGCAAATATTACTTGGGCTATACGTATTTTGGGAGTAAACTTAGAGGATGGGTTGCATTAAGAAAGCGGATCGCTCTGTTGCTACATTAGATTAATGAGATATTGAGATGTTACCACAAGTATGAAAAATAGTTACAAATCTTGCACTCGCAGGTACGGAATGAAACTGCGAATACAGACAATACACAGGAGTTTATACATGTATACAAGAGATGGGGCTAGATCACTGTACGCACAAATGGATGAACTTGCATATATGTACTCTTGTACACAGACGCACTTAGTGGTACTTATTCTTTTTTTTTTTACTCCGTCTAAACTCGTCCTTTTCAAGGCATATGCCTCGATAAACCTTTTTGTTTTTTTAATTACCTGACCCATTTTCGTAGAACTTCATTAAAGCAGAGAGAGAGAGAGAGAGGATATATATGAATTTGGCGTTGTTGATTGTACCTATAAGCAGAGTTCGTCATTTTGGCTTTTGATTCGACCAATGATCAAACTGCATGTCATGGACAGACATACAGACGCCCATGAATACTTGACTAGAGGTAAATATTGTATTATGTTCTAGTCTGGTCCTTTTAAGACTCCGCGTATCAGGAGGGTGCGAGGTAACTTCCTAGTTGTCTTGGGGAGTGTGGCGGGCTGTGAGGGTATATACCGGCGGGGAAAGTTAGTCTGTGCGAAGTGAGCGGTGAGAGAGACGGGCTGTGTAAGGGTTTAGCTTGGGGGGTGGTGCAGGGGAGACACGGACGTGGTTAAGGATGTTAGTGAAAGAGATGGTTGGTTATGGAGTCTCGAGCGAGACCTCGGATCTGCGGCCCGTAGCGTTACTTGATCACTGATGCTCGCAATCTCAGGAGATGTGGCTCTCCTTTTAGCTAGATGTCCGTAAGGGCTTGCATGGGTTCGTTGCGGTGGTGAACTGCATGCCACTGGGGAAAGAGGGATGTCATACAGCAGGGGATGACGTTGGCGGGGATGGTGCCGTCGTGTTTCGTTCTGCATACTAGGATGAGGTCCAAGGTAGATCATTCGAGTCGGGAGGGTGTCTGCGTGTCGAGTGCCTTTTGATCCGTCTTTTCAAAGTGTGACACAGAAAAAAAAAGGCTTTCTGGACTGAACTATCCAGAGGGCTCGGGCTTAGGGCTATGGGATGGGGACAAGGCTAGGACCCAGTTACCAGGCCCACGTCGTGTGTATCCACGATCTTGCCTTGGTCTTTGGTGACGTGGTTTGACGAAGCTTCAGTTCAGGAAGGTGAAATTGGGACGTGCCGTGGGCAGCGATGCTGTCAACGTTGCTTCGTTTAGCATAGCCTGTAATGTACTTAGATTGTGAGGTTTAATGAGGTTTTTATTTATTCTACTTTAACCCAACGCCTACACATCGGAAGCGCACGTAATTTCAACACAAAAAAAGTTTTAACGAGGGATAAGGAAGACGCGGAGCAAGGGTAATTTGTATAAAGTTATGATCGACAACTGGTCTATCTATACAGTCGATTTGAACCACTTGACCATAATTACGCTTTTTATTGTGGGTCGGTTGACAATCGTCCAGTGACGCGGTGGCATCCTAGCCCAACGGTTTACTACGTCGTTCCAAATCATTGTTTCGAAAGCTGAGGTATCCTCGTGGTATCATCTGGTACCTGTGTGGTAGGACGTGTGGTTGTGTGTTGGCAGTGTAGCGAGATCAGGCTTCGAGCTTGTTTTAGGTCTTGAAATACCACTTGGGTCTTCCAGCCGGTCGATGGCGTAGGATTTTTTTTTATTTCCTATAGAATATCCCTTAGTTTATCGGATGTCAAACGTCTCCTTGTCATATTTAATACAGTTTTTAAGTTGTTATTAACAAGTCCGAAGACGATGTCGTCTATTTGCTGGCAGAGGGTGGGAATGCGGAGTATATTTATATATATATATGACATCACACCATTCTATATGTACTACACGGCTTTCCTATTCTTCTGCGCGATATTCATGCAGGACGCGTATCTAGCACCTGTCGCTATTGTGAAATGAAACGGGCGTTCCAATCGGCCTTTTAAGACGGAGACTATATTCAATACGTCTGCCTGTTGCGTACATCATGCGATTTATAAGATTCTCTGGTTTTCGATATTTTTTATACATTCGTCCTCTAGTTTTATAACATGTTTGCCTCTATAGTAATACACTTTTTTGATCATCTCCGTCACTGGGAAGCCGTTGGGGGATATTTGTTCAGAAACGTGTGTGTTTTTACATCCGAGGTTCAGTATCATGTTGATTGTAGGATCTAAGACCATTTTCAGGATGATCAAGAGGGTCTTTGATGTTATGAACGTGTGTGTGGCGCTACGTCAGTGCATGATGGGAGGAGGGGAGCAAACAGTGGAAGGAGGTTAGACTGTTGGGGGGTAGTTTGACCGTTTGCCTTGCAACTATCTATCGGCTATATTTCGTTTTTTCGTGGGATGAGTTCACTCGTGCGTATGACTTGTGTAGTTGTATGCTTCCTTGTTGGGATGCGCGAAAGCGTGTTACATTCTTAATGCCTTTAGTAACGAGTTGTCTAACCATCTGTTTTTGATCTTTCGCAGGTGAGTTTTCTGCTTCGTGTCGCCCAGAGGACGCTATGAGGAAGGTGAGGTACGGAAGCTGCTGTAAGTACTTGCTGTCTCGTACAGTTGGCTGAGGGTTTGGTTTACCTGCCCATCTGACTTAGGTAAGTCTCCCGAACTTCGTGCGTTCTCCCTTATTAACGTGAGGGGAATATGATGGTAGTTTTCCATGTAATAGGTGCTGGATGGATGCTCGGGTTGGATCGGTGTTACGGCTCTGTTACGTATTTGTAAGTGTGAGGAGTTGGTTGCCTTAAGAGCTGAACCTTTAGTGTATACTCTTGAGGGAAGGCCATGTATACAGTGAGGGAGGATGGTGGTAGGATTACACATGATGGGTTCTCCCCTAATTGATGGTTACAGAATGACGTTTAAGGGCTTAACGATCCTGGAAGTCGTCAGGCATAAAGTGAAAGTGCTTCTTTTTTTTTCTTTCTATAGATTTTCCACGAGTTTTGGGAGAGGAACCACTACGTGTGTGTGCCGCCCGCCCTCCTCCTCCTCCTCCTCCTTCCATCCTGGGGCTTTAAATAGCAACAGTGGCAGTGTGCTTCATCCTTTTGATAAGAAGCTTCAGCTTTAAGCTTGTACTCTGAGTCCCCAAGCTGGGATGAGAAAGGAAAGGGTTGGGTGAGGTGGGGGAGGGAGGGAAAAGTGTTCAGGGAACGAAAGAGTGGATATTAATGTCATGCTGGCCTGCGGAAGGCTTAAGGAAAATTATGAATATGAAATTTTCTGCCGTGGGGAACCCGGTACACTGCTGGGGATACAGTGATGGCTCGTGTTAGAATAATATACGTAGAAAGTAGAATTCATGCATCAAAATCGTGTACATATACAAACCCTGACTTGCGCTTTTAAGGACAATGGTTTCTGTCGTAAGACAGGATCGCTTTTACCTCGCATTCACAGACGAGGGGAGAAATATTCCCATGAATATTAGGGAATATTGACACGGATATTGAATATGTATATTTAATGTTCTTGGAGAATTTAGTGGAATATGGGGAAGACTCGTGTGAGACGCCGTTGTCCCCATGTGTAAAGGTGAGGGTCGAAATCATCTGTGGATTATTTCTTGTTCTCCTGTGGCCGGACCTTCCCTGTTGGCGGATTTCTCTCATTTGTGACGAGAGAGAGAGAGAGAGAGAGAGAGAGAGAGAGAGAGAGAGAGAGAGAGAGAGAGAGAGAGAGAGAGAGA
>JAUTXX010427242.1:0-12853 GCA_032273605.1 Panulirus laevicauda
AGAACCTTCACTTTACCGTGGAGAGAGATGCATAATCACCAGTGGAAAGAGAAAATAAGAAACGGAGTACTTTTGTAATATTTCTTTTCTTTCATACTATTCGCCATTTCCCGCGTTAGCGAGCTAGCGTTAAGAACAGAGGACTGGGCCTTTGAGAGAATATCCTCACCTGGCCCCCTTCTTTTGGGAAAAAAAAGAAAAAAAGCCACTTCCCCATAGATTCCTCATCTCTTATTATTAGTATTAGTATTAGTATCATTATCATTACGGAATTAAAGAAAATATTACACTACTGGTATTAGTATGCGAATGAAACATTTCAATTTTTTTCGCCCAAAAACGTACATTTTTCTACGGCGCGCGATGGGTCACATACAGAATGGGAGGGTATCTGGTCTTAGAAATACTCTTAACACCCGAATATATCAAGAATACTTCGGTTGATAAATGAACAACCAAGCAGTGTAACATGGGCCAGAAACAAAAAATGTATATGAATGTATATGGTCTAACTATCATCTTGAACGCCATTTGGCGTTGAAAATGATCTAACTGGTCGTTTCAATTTGTCGTTGACAGCCATAACGACCCAAACAGTCAACAGGCCTGGAACCCAACCAACCAGCCAGGGGACGAAGTAGAGATAATCGCACAAATATAACACAGAAAAAGATGTTCTTGTACAAGAATCAGCGGCGTCAAGACGTGAGGAAAAGTGGGTGCTGTACCAAGACGTAGAAAGAACCAAGAGTGCGAACGATAAATGTATCAGTTGAAGAATACAGAAAATGAGCAAATAAGTAGAGAAGAAGGAAGAAAATGTACACAAATGAAAACGGTGCATAAGCAAAAGATTATATAGATGTCATATTCGCGACAGAAGGACACGTAACGGAAGAACTGGTAAAGAAAATGGAACTTATTACATGGTCATATGCGTTCGATCGTCCTACGGAAGCAGACGGTATCAACCGAAACGGACAGGTCATACAGTTCATCATTATAACATCGATGATACTGTGGCCGACATGATGGAGCGTGACACACAAGCACAGTAAAATGTGACTAATAAAGGAATGGAAATCACACGCACATAGGAGAAAGGACTAGGAAAATAGATGATATGGCAGACAAAAGAAAAAAAAATTACGAAGTAAATAAAAAGAAAAAGAAAGTTATTGACACGGTGAAATGCAGAAAATGTGATGATCCAAGATAAGCCCTTCAGACGAACACGAGAATCAGAGGTAAATTTAAAGAAAAAAAGAGTAACAGCAAAATTTCAGATTCTAACCAGACTAGTTCGGTCAGACAATTACAAGGCGATAATTATCACAGATCTCATGTTTTCACTAAGCTAGATTAATTCCATGTATACGCTAGGATCTTGCCAACTGTCTATTCATTCATTCCACTGTACGCTAGGATCTTGCCAACTGTCTATTCAAACATATTTAAGCATAATCATGACAGTCCAACAAATATATAGGCCCCTAGTCCCCGGCATCACGGGGTGCTAAGAATCTCCGGGTTTCTGCCTGACTCTACTGCCAATGTGAGGGAAGGCTCAGATAGTAGTAGTACCTGCCCCTCTCACGACCTTTCCCTATCCGTTAACCCTTCCTCTTTTTCTATTCCCTATACCAACATTCGTGGTGTCTCTACCAACCTCTCCTCAGTTGAACACCATCTGTCTAGTACCTCTCCTAACATCTTACTTCTCTCTGAGGCACAGTTGTCTAATAACGTTCTCACTAGTCCTTTTTTTAATATCCATTTCTAATTTCCGCTCACGATTCCGGTTCAAAGGTGTTGTTTGCGCTTATTTCAACGTCATTACACAGGTAGTATGCCTCAAGGACTCCGAGTCCCCAAGCTTTGATGATATGTGGCTCAAGGTTTGTCTCCCAACTACTACAGTTTTTACAATATTGATGAACACAGCAGCCCATATGAAATGTGGCGGAACAAGTTTACTCAAAAGGCATTCCGATGTATCAATCCTTAACTGATAGAAAATGCTGGACTTTAAACAGTACAAATCAAATTAAATATGGCGTGATAGTCTTTTTAACAGATCTATCAAGAAACAAGAAAGTTGTCTTCACATGTGATTATGCAGAAAAGACAAATAAATGAAAACTGGATGTTGAATGATGAGGTTATCGGTTGGAGAGCAGCAATAGTATCTTGAGTTCCCCCTAACCATGAGGCAGCGGCAGGACAGCAAGGTAGAAGACCCCGTCCCACCCACCTCTCCCTCCAGCACAGAAATAGGTTGTAAAAATCTATGGCTCACTGAGAGAATATACTGACGTGGAAGTTTTACAGGAAAGTGTGAATGGGACTAATTTCTCGTGTTTGGTATTCTGGGGAAGAGACCTAAAAATGAAACGAAAAAAAAAAAATGGTGTTAAAAAGAAATATTAAAGTTCTTATCCTTCTTGAACAAGCTTATTCCCTGATAATTGATACTGAGTATTCATCTAGCCCTGATTTAAAGGTAGTTCTGGTCTTCGCAAGGAGAGCATCTGATGATAGGCTTGTTCCAGTGTTGCCTTCGTCTGAGAAAGCTTTTGCCCACATTATCATTGCATGTACTTCCTTTCATTTTTTTTATGATACGAGAGCCTTGCTTCTCTTATGTTAGAATATGGAGATTATTTAGTATTCTGAATCTATTAGATCTAAGAGCCGACCGTTTGTCAGAGAAAAAAAATCAAGATATTTCAGTCCTTCCTTATGAGGTTGAATTTAAGCAATGGAATTAATTTTGCTCTTATCTGTACCCGTTCCAGCTTTTCTTTGTATTTGCTCAAGTTTAATGACCAAAACTTAACATCGTATTCCAATCTTAGGTCATTCATTACTTATTATCAATACAAGGTCTCTTCCTTCAGTTACTTCTACTGATGGTTTACAACGCATTTCCTTCACGTAATGGATATCTATTACTCCAGAATCTATTGATTTGCATTTTCAACCCTTAAGTCCATTTGCCATGTCTTTGACCACTCCATCAACCTTTCTAAATCAACTTCAATCCATGGATAATCTTCCTCAGAGTAAGTTTTATTCCCCAGTTTCTTGTCACTGGCAAATTTTGAAATCATTTATGATAATGAATTATCGTAAACTGAATTAACAAATATCAAGGTATGACTGTACGTCACATCTTTCAGTTGTAAGAATCGTACTGTATTCATATGAACAGCCAACAACAATAATCACGCTGATCAAAACATACATATTGTTCACAAGATTCAGATCCAACTTGAAAAAAAAAAAGCCAGAATAATTCACCCTAAAGAAAAATCTACTAAATACGAGATATCAAGATATCTTAAAACTACAAATAAATCTTATAAACAAAAAATGCAATATCAAGATGCAAGTATAAAGAGAAGAAATTCTATTGCTAGAGGTGAATCGTCTCTTGCATAATAACAAGTCTTGAAAATGTTTATATAAATGACGCAAGTTTTCCTATGGTCAGATATCATCAAACATTCACAAAAGATTCAACGTGAGGATAGAAGAGGATGATCTTTGGCATTAATTCAAATCAAACATAAACAAATGAAAAGAAATATATTCATGAATATGTTTATGTCTGGACAAGTACCCGGTAAACATTTAAATCATTTAAAAAACGACCTTCACATAGGATTGCACAGCTTCCAAGTGTTAGCTGTGGTCTCACTGGACAACCTACGTCAGAACACGTAGACTTTCATCCTTGCGAAATCAAGATATGCTACTCTCAAAATATTACCTTGACTGTTATATCTACATTTTCTTTGATAACTAGTTGCGAGATATTTTGTTTGGTTTTGCTTCTTAAATATATACTTAACACGTTCCAATCTTAAAGATGATGGTAATTCTGAATCCACTAAAACAATGAGGGGATGGGAAAATAACGTTCAACATCTCTACACATGTTAAAATTCCTGTTATTACCTGAACTTCGAAGTACGCGTTAAGCCATCAGTTTCCCCTACGTGCAGTTTACTCTCTTTGCAACACTGTAGTTACTGAATTACTTTCTAGCCCCTGCAACCCCTATCGTGGGGTTTCCGCATTCATTACCATACGTCAGCAAATATATTCGGACTCAAGAGAAGTGCGCACACATTGGTTTGTATAACATTTTCCAAAAAAAATCATCAGCTCGGGCTTTACCATAACATATAAATGATATCAGTAAAACAGCGGAAAAAAAAAAGAATCCATGCAAGGTTTTTATTCTCTAGGATATCAAGTGGAACACAAGAAAGAGCGAAATGAGGATATTTTTCCCCCTTCTAAGGCTCAATCATCTGTTCTTGATGCTTACGTTGCTCATGCGGGAAACACCGAACATGTATGAAAAAGAGAATGAAAAGGGAATTTTCAAGGGCAAGCGGGACCTGCTAAAAAGACAACCGTCTTAGGTGTTACCTGACTGAAAGGAATGCAGGCAACATCGTTGAGATCTTCCCGCCAAAAAGGAGCCTATCTTACCCTCCGTGAAAGGAAGGGCCGAAGTTGTAAGAACCCCATAAAGAGGGTCTTGGAGTTACATAACTAACACACCTATGCGATATATCTCCAACTGTTTAGCTCCAAAACAGATTTGTGTCTCCTTAATTACTTATACCAATATGAAGTTCAGAGGTTATCTGACATTGTAACAAAAAGACAAGTCATGAAATACTCTTCTGAAATCGAAATCAGGGGTGATTGTCGCCTACCTATTGAGAAAAGTAAACGGGATAGAACTTGTTGAGAGACTCTACCAGAAAAAGAGTCGGGTGGCGTGGGGTCAAGGCAGCCTAGCTCGTGCCACTGCTGTAAGCGTCCCGTTGCCAAGATTTTTGTTGTTTCATGTAGTGAAGTGATTACCAGGTCTGCCGTGCGTTTTTAATATGACGTAAAAAAACATAGTACTGTGAAGTGAACGAGTTAAATATGTCTACCTCTTAAGGTTAATATTAGATGCGCCATCGACGATAGGTGGGTGTTAAAAGTAATGAGCATGGCTGACTAGTAAACATTCTCTTGCGAAACCTTAAAAATGCCAAGAACACGGAAGCCAGACGGTGTTCCTTCGTGCACATCCTGATGGTATCATTATCCTTGGCCTTTCACTGGGTGCTAATCAAGCCCAAATACTTGTCATTACGACCGTAACCTAACGTCACAGTACTTATGCTGGGTGTGGGGTTGCATTCAGGATCACCAGGGACACAACTTTAAAATGATGCAGTTCAAGCTACGGTATTTGTCATTTTCTCACAGTGAAATATACATCTTTGACATCTCATTTCAGATGCAGAATAAAGGTGTTTTATGATCTCTCAGATTTATGAAATAGATATTTTTAGCTCATGTGTGTGCAATCCAAATGGGTACTTTTACGCACGCGTCATTTATTATCTAAATTTAGCAATAATGACATCTTGGTAATCCACGACTCTTCCTCCCCCCCAGATCCGTGACTTCCGTTTCCTGTGCCCCAACAACACGGTCTTCGACCAGCAGAACTTCATCTGCACCAACTGGTGGGACATAGACTGCAAGCGGTCGACGCGTTACTACAGCAAGAACGACCTCTTCCGTGTGGACGAGAACACCACGGAGCAGGACTACGATGAGTACGACCAGCCCTTATCCACCTACTACGAGTACGTTTATGAGTACGAGGATCCACAAGTGAGGAATAATCCTGAGTACGTGTACGAGTATTATGATGGGCAAGACAAGCACAGGTTCACCAACAGAGTCAGAAGCAGACAAGGCAAGTCACGTGATAGCAATAACACTAGTACTACCACTTCCACCACAACCCCGCCAAGCACTACAACCACATCTACTACTACCACTACTACTACCACCACCACCACCACCACTACCACCACCACAACAACAACTCCCAAGCCCACTACGACCACGACCACGACCCCGAGGCCGAGACCGCCCATAACTTACCCAACCAACATCGGGACCACACCTGCCATCACGACGCTCCGGCCCGCCCACCACGTCCACCCATCCTTCACGGTGGGCAAGCCTGTGGTGAGCATCAGCAGCATTACGAAGCAGAAGTCCACCTCGGCCAACACTCCATCACCAAGGTTCTCGAGGTTCGAACCAAGTTCTCATCTTGAGTCCGAATCATCGAGAACTATCCGTCAAGAGACTTTAGGGGACGAAGTAGATGAACTCTATGAAGGTATGGCAGATCCTTTCGCTAACTACGACTGGCGACGGGACTCGTCGAGTGTGACGGCTTCCACCAAAACGAGATACGAGCAACGTTTCGGAACGGGTCCTCGATCCCGACAGAGCCCCGCTATGATGTCTACAGCAAGCAGACACCAAGAGCACGCAGCTACTAACAACAACAACAACAGAAAGCACCTCTCCAACACCACTGAGCGTAACAGCGCCGAGAGCAACGGAAGCTATACATACCCACGGGGCTCTGGTAGTGGCAGGGGGTCTGTCAGCTTCTCCAGCAGCAGTAGGTTCCGATCCTCGACACCGGGTCCCTCTCTAGAGGAGTTTGCAAATTTCCGTTACTACAAGACAGCCTTTGGGAATGGCAACCCGGCAACGCTGACGCCCTCATCCTCCACAGCCAACCGATCATCGTCTCGGTACAGGTCGAGGTCGGGCCCTGCAACTTCCCCTAATGGATCGGAGTCATCCTCAGTCTCATCGTCATCATCTTACAGCGACAACGTTCGTCCTTCAGGTTACATTTCCGCCAGGTCAGCCTCAAGAAACACCAGATACTCGCTTTTCGGCTGACCAATTTTATCTGGGCCATCTTACACACGAGTGTAAAGCCTATCAACAAGCTATTATATATATGTATACAGTATATATATATGTCATGTATATTTACTGCGAATGTCATTATGCCCCTATGAATCTACATGACCACGTGCAGGACACCGGACTGTATATATCAACTTATGATCTGGCTGGTCAGATTAGAGTAATACTGTTCAAAGTTATCAGACTGCTCAATAGTTATAAATATCCCCCAACAGTGCTTGGTGCAGACTAACTCATGGTTAAACGTTGATGTGGGGGCTCCCCCTCGGTTTACTCAGAGGCATAGGTGTGTGTGTGTGTGTGTGTCTCAAAGCACTCAGAAACATTGTGCTTCATGAGTAACATGCATGAAACTATGATCCAAGTGGAAAGAAACCTTCAGAAAAACACACACTAAGAATGTTCAGACGGTTGATCCTGCCGAGGATTCACAGCGAAAACATGATGAAATACGAAGACGTACGCAGTTAAGACATAAAAATAAGTATTACCCAAGTTATGTACAGTTCAGTGTCGTAAGCCATAGAAACAGTGCTGCGAAGTGCCGCTCGACACCCTTCACATTGCTAGGGTAGGCCGAGGGCATCAATGTTGGTGTAGTACCAACTTCGAGGTGGCTCGCGTCGGAGCTCCCTTCACGACAGACCTGTACACAAGACTGCAATGATTCTTTTCCTTCCTCTAGTGACCAAGGAATGAAGCTTCAGCAGGCTGTTCATGTACGGTCATACATTTTTTAACGGTGTAAGCCAGTGTACACGCTGACGGCGGTCAATGATACACAAGAGAGGTTTCAGAAAAACCTTCTAGTATCAATCCAGTGTAAAACATATCTTGCATCTGACATCACATGGTGGTTTGTCTTACCATCCGTTGGTTTGCTGAATATCTTCCCCATATTTAAAAGGATTATCTCTAAGTACACTTAATGTCTCTGTAAACAGTATACAGATAAAATTTCACACTATCACGGAAAGGAATTTTCTTTTTTTCTTCTTCTTTTTAGAGTTGCTGTGTGCAGATACAAGAAAATGATACTGGATGATGTGTGATGCAGTTATGTGTATTCTAGCCTACTGAAGTATTATGTACGACAAACGTTTTCCTTCACTAATGTGGATTAGGTGTAAAATTTCATACCAAACTGTAGAATATAAAAAAAATGATAATTCCAGCCGATGTCAGTACAAGTAGAATGTAGAATAACTTCAATCAAAGTAGGGTTGGTATATAGTCTAATTGTTTGAGTTAAGGAAGGAAGTGAAGTTTGTATTATATTCTTCATAACTATAGAGAAATGATTTTGTCTTCATGGATGTAAATCTATCAACCATGGCTTCCAAATGTTGCACGAGTTACTGTAGCCTTGGTAAGTAAAACTGCCTTTTTATGTCCAAGAGAAAAATATCTGAACTTTTAGGGCCATATTTCAATCAAGGACAATGTATTACCACCACCATACACAAATTATAAACTGATAAGTGAATATGGTATGAATACATGGCTGGTTTAGGAAGGTGAAGGTTAAACCTGCTGAAAGAGGAAAATCCTTTACTTCATACTGCTGTCCCTCGTCAACATTTTACGAAGGGAAAATTTCAAACGTACTTGTTGGAGAGGAGGACGATAAAGTGTACCTGTGTGCGGTGACTGTCGGTTCAATTTCCAGTATGTACTGTGTCCCAAGGTGAATGTGGACGACCAAAATCTTGCCGTGTGCAATAAATACCAGTTGGTCAATTGCATCAGGAGTTTCTATCATCCTCTCGTCAACTACTACTACAAAAGCAGTGTCATAGCCACCACATATACAATGCATGAAAATCTTAGGGGAAATGTCACGAAAAATCTGTCTTTGATCAACAAATTCTACACATAAAGGTGTGAACTAAGAAGATTACAAATAAAAAACAGTGGAATCCTTTCTTATCTCTCTGTATGAGAGGCGTTACCTGTTGTTTAACTTTCTGCGTCTGGGTTGAATGACAATTTTACTTAAAAGTCTGTCATGGATCACAATAAGCTGTTAGCAAATGCTCGAAGATGCCAGCGCAAAGGCGTTAAATACTTTCCTTCTTAAATATAACGACGCTTATATAATATGCCAAAATTCCCAGATATCACCTTGGATGTCTACCTCAAAGGGTAAGTATTTACGGAAATGACAGACTTACATGCTTATCGACCATAGAAATTTTCATCTTCCTTCTATAAACAAACTACATACAAAAAATCAAACGTAATTTAAACATTCTCTGCGAAATAGTTTCCGATGTGCAACGATTCACACATCGAGGTTCCCTCCTATGCTGTATACATTCTTATTTGTTCTTTTTTCTTTGTCTTACATGACACAGGATTCTTATTTAGTCCATCCTAAAATGAAAGTTTCCGTTTTCTTCCCAGCACATGTCATCAAATTTACGTCAAAGAAAATTTCAAAGTGCCTCGTTCTGGTGTCATAATCAACCATTTTAAATACGAACGAGTCTCTGCTTCCTCGACCAACCTTGCCATCAACTGAGAGCGTCTTTGAGATGGAAAAACAATCTTAGTCCTGAAGATTAATTTCTCGGCTTGAAGGGAAGGTCGTAGTAAGATAATGACCATTTGTAGCGTTTTACACCAGTGAAGATTTCCACCAAGAGAGCGTTTATTGTGTTCAAGCAAAGGTACGGCAGCTTGCACCACTTTACCAAGTACTAAAACGAATATGTGGACTAAAATAAATACGGAGGTGGACCATTAAGCTTCCTTGGGAAAGAACAAATCTCATGTTCTAATTGCTGAATGCATTTGCCTGCTGTTAATGAAACGAACCACTAATATTAGAGATGTTAAATACACTTCTAGCCAGAAATTGTGATTACAGAAAAGCTAGTTGGTTCGAACAAATGAAGCATTCTGTCGGATACACGAATGATTTCATGCTCATGAATAACAATAGCATATAATGTAAAGTAATTTTTACAAACAACAATCTCTCTTAACAAAACACGCAAACAGAGAGCGCTTACTAAACTAGGAGAATCATTAAAAAGGTTTGTTCGAATGATTCCGTAACCGTTCAAGTAAGGCAACTAAGATCCCCAGAAAATGACTTTCACAACACTTTTCATGAACGTGAAGCTGAACAAGGGGTACGAACAGAGTTGGGACATATGAATCCCACAGGCCGCCGGGGTCGAGCTTCCTTAATAAACTGAGACTTGGACAGGATATCTCAGAGGGGTTGACGAAATCTTGTTAAGTTTAATGCCTCCAAGACACAGTTTCTACCCATCTCTCTAACGAAAAATACTCACAACTTTCGTCTCTCCTTTAACGGTTCTGTAATTCCACCTCTTGACTGAATGAACATACTTGGTATTACTGTAACATCCACTCTTTCTTGGAAATCCCACATTATGGAAATAGCTAAGTCTGCCTCTAAGAAACTGGGTGTTCTGTTTAGATGACGAAACTCCTTTTCTTCTTAACTGTGGCTCCGTTAATATAAAGGACTGGTTCGTCCTTGTATGGAGTACTACTCTCACATCAAGGGTGGTTCTCGCTCTGCATCCTTACTTGACGGAGTAGAGTGGAAAGCAGTCCGACTTATAAACTCTTCCAGGCTAACTTCAAAATTGACTCGCTTGCCCTACACCGCAATGTCAGTTCACTTTCCTCCTTTTATAGATATTACTTTGGTTTTTGCTCCCGGGATCTGGCTGCTTATGTGCCCCCACCACAAACTAAACCACGCAATACTCGGCAAGCTGCTGCGTCACATGATTACTGTGTGGCAGTTGGCAACTCAAGGGTGGGCCGTTTTGACACATGCTTCTTTCCCTACACGTCGAAGCTTTGGAACTCTCTACATTCTCATGTATTTCCCAGTAACTATGACTCGGCTCAGTTTAAAAGAGTTTTCACTTCTAAAATTCGCTAATACTTTTCCATCTCTCTCCTTTTCCCCTTTCATAATCCTCACTATATTTCAATTAAGGCTTTGATGTGGACTTTTGTCCGTGACTGGAGCCTCCAACGTGGAATAAAAACAAAAAACGTTCGAATCCTGGTTGTAGAAGTGGGTCTACAGTCACCCCAACTGTTCACCCTCTCCTAGATGATGGTCGATAAAATGGGTATCTAGCTTGTATTGGGATGGCGTTGATTAGGTCATTCAGTTGCCCGTGCCGTCTCAGCTAACATGAAAAAGTATGATACCGCAAACCATATGGATTAGTGAGTTTCCCCGAAATAAAGCAACATGTACTTTTGAATGGTGAAACTTGTGGCTATCTGAATGTAACAAGCGGGATTGGTCCTTAGACCATTCTTTTCATAAAGTACACAAAATGTGGAGTCATCAAGAAGTTCATTAAATAGGCTAAGATGTGACAAGTCTGAAAATATATCGGCGTGTTGTTTTTCTTCACTTTTCACTGCGCACAGACGCAGAAACTCAAGCCAAAGCAAATGCGTGCACACACACACACACACACACACACACACGTAAACTTCGAGTACTAGCAGCCCGCACGACCGCACCTGACAACACATGCGAACAGTATGTAAAGATAATCTTACGGAGGTGCGTGCTCGTCTTACTGAGAAGAAAACGTTGAGATCGTATTTTCCAACTTCTGGACATTACCAGGTTTCGTCACAACATCTTGTAATTTGGTACCATAAACAGTGCAGTACATTATTTTTCTACCCTGTTCCATATCACACAGTGGTCCACGTTCCTTTTGTCTCATCACTAATTCTTTCTGTACATTTTCCTTGTCCAGATGCCCTGATACCACAGCTTCCACGACGTAATCATGCTAAACTGCTTTTTAAGTAATTACAACCATGCATTTCCAGCTTTATCATCGTCTGCCCAAGAAACACTTCACGGTCCAATTCCTCTAAATACCTACATCCATCTTCCTTTCATCATCTTCGAATCTGATCACTATTTCCAAATTCACCGTATCCAATAACACCGTATGCGAAGATGCAACAACATCTACAGGTTAACCGCTTACTTCGACATTCTTCCTCTTAATCCGCTTTCTCTACAGTTTTCGTCGCTACGACATTCACCACATAATATTGTCAGACTAAGTAGACAGCCTGCTCGAGGTTATACACCGCCAACGAAAAAAAAATGTTGATCAAGAAGCTGTGTAGCCTCACTCCATTGTTTCATAAACTCTTCAATGTATAATAATGTACACTCCCTTGTATTTTCAGTTTCCTTAAAACAGAAATCCCATCGCTGACATTGCTACACACCACCATCATTCCCATCCACATATCGTCTTTTATCGTCGTAGATTCCAATTCATTAACCGAATAAAATCTCGATCTCCATCCTGCATGAACCTTGAGTAACACGCCTGTCTGATACTTGTCTTCCACTATACTGACTTTACACCACAGGGCAAACAAACCCCTTTCTTCTGCGCCTAGCTCGTGCTCTATGACAGCATTTCCCACAAAACAGTTACATATATCCTGTTCATGGATTTATTACATTGTAAATTTTTTGAGGTCAAACGAAAGTCGAAGATTGGTGGATTTTATTCTCACTAATGCGAGAGCAAAGTCGATCTGTATAACTCTTACCATGAGAGTAATCATACAATTACCTGTCAAGCAAGAGAGAAGAATCAGATGGGCGTTGAGCTAGATGACGGCTTTCGTTTTAGAGCACGAGAGTCAAACATACGGCCCGATAAACTCGTTCATCCAGTCCACAGACCACTTGGTGGATCAAGAGGTCTGGGGCTGCCGAGTCTTCCTTATCATATGAAGTGCGCCCCTCTGACAGTTATATCGATATATATATATATATATATATATATATACATATACATATATATATATACATACACGAACAAAGTGCATATAAACGTGCACCTTCATAGAACATACAAACCTCCAACAGCCAGGATCGAACCCGGGACCCCTGAGCAACAGGCGGGAGCGCTACCGCTAGGCTATGATCGCCCCTAATAGGGAAATAACTATTCGAATACTATGTACTCGA